>CABHPP010141452.1:1034-50362 GCA_902168425.1 Peromyscus attwateri | reverse complement strand
TGTGTGTGTGTGTGTGTGTGTGTGTGTGTGTGTGTGTGTGTGTGTGTGTAGTTAGGATGAAGTATGCCACTCAGGGTGATAATGCTCCCCCAAGAGCCACAGAGTAACAAAAACTACAGCACCAGGCATGAGAAATCAATTTTTGAGTTATTGGTCAGAGGAGTCTAAGAGACTTGCCAAACAATATAGGCCATTCCCGTTGCCCTTAGTTATCTCCCAGAAATTGAAGGCAAATCTCTGTTGATGAAGGTTCCATTACAGAGAACACAGGACTCAGGAATCAGGCTGGATCTTATCCAAAAGCCTCCTTCCTGTGTAATAACTTTCATAATACCTAAAGGTGTTGTGCCACCTGCAAGCAGGTAAACCATTCAATAGCCCTACCTAGCTGTGATGCCTGCACACCTTAGCAATGATTAGTATATCAAGCTCTTTCTACAGGTATTCTAGTGATGCATATATCTTGACTCTAACCAGAAATTGTCTAATTAGACTTAAGTCCTGCTCAACATAAGAGAAATCATGCCTGATATTGAAAAATTGGACAATCACCACAGCTAGTGAGGCCATAGATGTCAGAGAAGCCACTATTGCTACTTTCATAAACTAGTATAATTCCTAAATACATTCTAAATACACGTAAGTGTAGCTCTCTCCTTTCGCCTAAGAATTTTTTATTCACAGCAGACAGAAACCGCTATAGAAAGTTACCCCTAGTCAAAAATCCACAACTGAATGGGGATCCCAGGCCCATTGAGTATATCTACAACACAACTTCTACACTTAAGACCGAAAGGAACATCATGGAAGAGAGACCAGAAAACGTGTAAGAAACAGAGGTCCTGCAAGTCTGCTGAATGACTGAATCTTCTTGCCATTTCAGGGTGGTTGAGGGAAACTTCACAGGCTTCATCACTACATGAAGAGCTAAGGCAATTAAGAAATGATGTGAGAGGGAGAATTAGTCTTCACAGAAACGAGCACTCAGATGGTTACCCAATCTCAAATAATCAGCCTCAAAATACAACAACACTGAAATGTGTATACAACAACACTGAAAAGATTCAGCAGGTTACATTTATGCGCTTATTCATACAACATGTGTAACAATAATAAAGAGTAGGAATATGAATTTGAAAGGGAGTGGGACACGGAAGAAACCGGAAAGAGTAGTGAGGGGGAAATGATGTAATTATATTTTAAACTTAAAATGTCTTGAAAAAGAAGAGGAAGCTCACAGAAGGGATGTGGGAATATCAGAAGAGAAGGTCTTCATAGGAGGTAGACTCTCAGGAAGATTTAAAAGATTTCCAAAGTTCCAAACCCCCAAATTCTCAAATTTTTTATTCTGTGAACTTTTCTATGGGAGACTTTTATCTAAAAGAAATAAAAACATAAATTTGTACTCAGAAAGCCTTTCCTAGGAGGTAGAAGAAGCTGGCTGTGACTTTTTATTTTGTGTTTGCCTTGAAATTTTGGCTGATTGTAAAAATTAGTCAATATCCAAAAGCCTGGAGCAAGGGAGACGGATAAGTGGCAAAATACGGGTGTAACTGAAGAGAAGATAAAAAAAGAAAAATCAAACCTTATCAATCATGTGATGGCCAAGGATCTGTCTCTGTATTTGCAACGCTCAATAAGGATAACGCTAAAGAATATTTTGATTTAAGGAATACCCAAACAACCAGATTTCTTTGTAAAACACTTAAGTTTACTTGTTGCAGAGAATATTCACATAGGTAATCATGAATGCAATGGGTCACAGAAACTGATAAGGACTGTTACATCATGTGCTGCATGCATACATTTTCTCTTTGTTAAATGTTACCCAAAAGTCTACCTTCAGAATTCTGTTCTCTTCATCTCAAATACCAAGACTCTCATAAATGTGCGTATCTAAGTTCACTCATGCTGCTGTAACAAAATACCACAATGAGGAGATTTTGAAAATGCAAAAATGAGCTTCTCACAGGTCTGGAAGGTGGGAATCACAAGCCGAAGACCTAATGCATCTGCATGTGGCAAATCCACTTGCTTATGATGTGGCCTTCTTGTAGTATCCTCACATTCAAGGAAAGGCGAGGTGTTTTTGTGGTTCCTTTAATAAAAAACAATCCATTCAGAGATTTGTGTCCTAATATCCTCATCCCTTCTCACATCTCACTGCCTAGCACTGAGGATTAGTTGTAACATAATCAGAAAGGAGGGTAAGTATAGTAGTGACCGAGCAAGCAACATTGTTATTTCAAGTAAAATGTTGGCATTTTAGTACAGTGTGACTTGTTCTGTTTAACTGGTGTAATATGCTACAATTCTACCATCATTATCTTCAGGAGAAAACTATACACACATCTAAATAATGGCAGTAACTCAGAACTGTTTAACAGTATTGAAAGCACAGAGTCTATCACATAAGCTGAAAGAAAAGGCCACCCAGAAACTTTTATTCTTTAACCAAAAATTATACCTGCTATAAGCCAGACTTCATGTCAAATTTGAAGACTACAGTGAAGAACAATTTTTCATACTGTCCCTTAGTCTAATTCTTTTGATCCTGAATTTAAGGATTTGAAAGTGAAATAGTTCAGCTCCATGCTCTGGCAAGCCACAGTAAGCCACAGAGAGAATATAGAACATTTAGTCTGTTCAAGTATTGTAAAAAGGATTTCCCTCTTTGAATTTCTTTAATTTCATTTTAACAGGACAAAATGGGAGAACTGACTTGTGAAATGTTAGGAAGAGTTACCCAAACTGGGAACACAAGAGAGTAAAAATAAATCATGATATAGGAAGCACTTTATGCAACATCTCAAATTCCACACATAAGAATGTCGTAACTGTGGGGCTCGGAGACTGAAGCCTGAACTGGAGATGTGGAGCGATGATGAGAAATGAAAGGCCGTGTCACACCAAGCCCTGGGTACCATGAACAAACCACTCTTGGTGCATTGCAAATCAGTGAACAGTGTGATATCCAGCAGCCTCAGTGACACTGAAGCACACAAGCATGTGCTTTTCTCCCCCAGAACCAACATATGTCAGAACTTGCACGACTCACTTTCTGTTGATTAATATGACTAACCTGTTTGGGATAACTGTTAGCACATGCAAATTATTAGGTGATTTATTGTTAAACACTCAAATGGTGCTAGATGAAAAATAAGCATTTGAAAGGCCACTCTGGCAAAAATGGAAATGTACAGTCACTATTGTGACCTCCTGGTTTTTTTAAATTATTTTTCCATCCATGTAATTCCTTTTGGTGTCATCCTGGCAAAAGGTGTTATGCTTCTAAGTTCTCATGAATTTCTGATTTTTTTCTCCCTCTGCATATCTATGCATGTATGTGTGCAGGTTTATATATGTGCGTTCGTGTGTGTGTGTGTGTGTGTGTGTGTGTGTGTGTGTGTGTGTGTGTGAGTGTGTGTGTGTGTGTGTATGTGTGTTCATGAGTCAACCTTGACTATTATTCCTCAGGAGAAGTCTATATCCGGCCACCAAGCTCCCCAAATATACCTCTCTTGCCTCCCCATTACTAGAATCACACGATGTACCCATTATGCCCAATTAATCTTTTACATCACTTCTGTGGATTGACTTCAGATAGCCATGCTTGTGCAACAAGTATCTTGCAACTAACCATGCTCCCAAGCCCTAGCTTTCTGTTTTAATTTCTCTCAAAGTCTTATTTTAACAGGATCTCTGCAGCTCATTCACTAAGTAAAACCTCAACCACTTTATTTCCTGGCAATGCAACATGGCAGGAAATTTAAATATAGTAAAAAGTTTATAGTTCTGAAAATTTTCACTTTTTTTAATAAAAGACATGGTGATTTTAGAACTACGTAACACTCTTTTTTTCCTTAAAAATTATTCTAAATCAGAAGGCTGTTTAGATGAGTTGTAGAGGAAAAGAGTAATGCACAGGAATCTGAATAATGCACAACAATGCATTTCAATTATAATGGAGGTCTAATTAGGAGACCTATCATGACATACAGAATTGTCCCCAGCAGTGTGCGACCTTGGATGAGGCACACATTATCAGTTGAAAGGAATTTCTGGAGAAAACTAACACCACTTGGCTTACATTCTGGCAAGGAGAGTAACTCTTCAGTGCTGAATGGCTTTGCCCAGCAGCTACAGTATGGAAAAGCCTAGTGAAAATATTATTAGGCTATTCAAAAGTTAGGCAAGAAAAACAATCACTTCCGGTTAATTAGTGAGTGCAGTCAGAACTCTGTTGGGCACAAAATGAGGAATGGTGCCTGTTTTAATAAAAGTCCTATACTAAATGCTACTGAGATTTTCTAAGGCATTGGTTTGTTTATTTGTGACAGATTTTAATATTTTCTCTTTTTAAGTTAAATTTTTTCTTTGATATTTTAAGATGGGTATATATTTCGTTCTAATAATTCTCAACCCACTCCCCTTAGCCCCTATCTTTCTATCCTACAAGCGCACTTTTCAGATTTAAGTGCTGTATTTTGTTTTGAGACCCAATGAGTAAAACCAGGGCCAATAGTATGACCACGAAATTGGGAACATCCACTGGAGCATGGTGGCTCAACAGGGTCACACAACTAATGGTAGTGACTACCCATTTCTTATGAACTATCAGGAGCAACTGTTCAGATGTGGTGCAATAGGACCCCTTGAGCCCCACCCCTGTCCATTGTTGGCTGTTGGAAAGCCCAGTGTTGAGCAGGCTCAGTGGAGGCAAGAACAGTTGCAGTTGTATAAAGTTCATGACAGACAGTCACCTCATGCCCAAAAGGTGGCATTTTGTAGCCATTCTTCCTATCTTCCTCCATTACATTATTTAATCACCATCTTCTGTGATCTTTAAGGGGGCAACATAACTTTCTTGTTTATGGCTACCCACTCAATCTTCATTCACTCTCAATACCATGAACACTCATGTGCACCTACATTCACTGCCTTTCGTTGCAAAGAAATGCTTCTTTGATTAAGCCTGAGAATAACCTTTATCTGTAGGTATAGATGTAAGTAGTTAAAAGGTAGTTTGAGGCTATGTCAAACTAGTTATAAACACTGACAAGTTACTTCATAAGCTTTATTGGTTCCCAAGTCATCAAGTTTTAATTGGAACTTATAGTACTAGAAAAGGGTTCTCTTCAGAAATGGGCCTAAAATCCAGTCAGAAAGTGGTTGGTTTCCTTATAAACATTGTCCCGCTGTTGCACAGTTGGGCAGATCTTATATGGCAAATTGATGTTTTATTTTTGTAAATTTTGGGTTTGTAGTAATCACTCTTCAAAGTCTTCCTCTATATCTACCAAAGACTCACTGTTCCTCATAATGGGAGGATGTTGCATTGCCAAATTTGTTGAAGCTATGATAGGGGAATAAATCTGGTACTTAGTTTGCATCTGAGGCAAATGTTTGAGTCAAAAATATAACATGATCTGAATCTAAAACCTTGACTTATAAGTCCTTGCTTCCTTGAAAAAAAAATTCTAGTTTACATAGCAAATCTGGTCCTTTTTAAAGTGGATGTATTCTGGTATCTGAGACACATATCAGATACACAAAGCCACTATGATTTTGTAGGCAATGAATTTATTCTGATGAATGCTACTTAATGATTTGGGGAGGGGCTTGGGAGTTGGTCAAAGATTTTTAACTTAAACAAAAAAGTGATGAAAATATGAGACCAGAAATTTATATTGGAGCCAGAGAGATAAGAAAATCAAATCTCCAGTGTCCATAGTAGCTTCTGGGACTTAGCACAATGTGTTTAAACCTGTTGTAGAAACTGAGGGAGCTTAGCACATGTGTTTAAATCTATTGTGAATGAAGAGTGAAGAACACCAAGCTAGGAGAACCTGCCATTGTGATATGAACAGAGTTCGTCACAGTCTGACCTCAGGGATGAAGGACTGCTATATACTTACAAACCTATCAATGATGTGTCACCCATCCCTTGATTTCCTACTTATTTGGATACAATATCCGCCATTTTCAAATTGAATAATAGCCTCTCTCTTGAGTATGGTCATGACTTTCAAATCTCTGTTTCTTGAGGGAATCTTGCTGTTGCTTCAATTTAAATAAGTGAAATGTCATCTCACTTCCTTTTCGTAATTATTTTTCTTTATGTATAATGTTGTCATGTATGCTGTCATTGCTCAAACTCAAAATTTAAAAATGCCTAAATACCCGTCTCATCTTAGTACCAAATTCACTAATACCATTAATCATATTCTACAGTCAGCTGAGGATCAGGAAGAATGAGTCTTCAAATGCTGACCAGATTTAAATCCTAGCTTGCTGACTTATAAAATAACTTGAATGAAATGCAACAGGTTTCCATCCTGTGTTCCTCTTGCCAAAAAGTAAATTGCATGTTTTATCAGTATTGCTCCTAGTTCTTGAGAATTATTTTTAAATTACTTTCCCATATCCAGCACAATAACTTCCATCCTGTGCTTGAATGTTTTGGTCATTACAGTAGCATCCTGTTGCTCTTCTATCTTCTGACCTGTCCAGCATGGCATGGGTGTGATTTTATTCTGAAAATGCTGCTTCGACTTGGCCACAGTTTTATAATTCTTTTTATTATTTAGTCCTTCCAAACTGTGCAATAACTCTTTACTTAGCATGGAATTCAATATGCCACAGATTTCATTTAAATGTGTTTTTTTCTGTACTTGTCTCCTCTTATTTCCACAGACAAAGACTCTTCATGCCAATCTGTTCTCTATGGCAATTCACTGCAGCTTCTCACTCCCCTCTGTGTCTGTGGAAATTCCTGCCTGTAGGCCTCTATTACTTTATAAGAGAACAAAGCCAAATAATATTATAGAGTTTGCACAATATTACATCACTATAAAGAGAATGGTGTCTGCCTGATGGGTGGCTGACAAATCCCATACACTTCTAGTTATCTTGGGCTATATTGTAAATGTCTGTAAATTTATCTTCTTGAAATTAAAACTATACTTGAATACCTAGCTAAAGCCACAACTTCATTACCTTGATTTCCATGTAAATGTCTCCCCTCTGCTCTCCTTCAATCATGTGCATGTGTATGAGTGCATTCTCCTGTGTGTATGAAACAGAAGAGAGGAGATAAAGAGAGACATTTGATAATTATAAAAATATATGCAACTCTACATGCTAGTGGCCCAAACTCATTCTATTGTCCTGCTGGGCAATCTTCAGGAGTATACCTCAAAAAAGCATTTTTTGGTGAGTGTTGGTTCAAATTAGTAGATACATGAGTGAGACTGAGTAAAAAGAGGTCATCTGATGGTTTGCTGGAGAAAAGATAGTTTAGCTGAGATAGGTAGTATTCCTTCTCCAGAACAGTAATGGGGGAAAAATGGGTGCAGTCATAAAAGCAGATTAATCTCCAAGGGCATTCTAACAAAAGTAACTGATATTAGCATGCATTCACTCAACTTCCTTTGCCCTTCATCCCCCTTGCTTTTTGTAAACAATATTTATCTGATGAATATTTTCACCAAAATGTTTCCCATGTCATGGTTTGGATCTGTAGTGTTCATGTTAAAGGTTTGTTCCCCAGGTGGAGATACCATCTCTATCTATAGAAACCTTTGTTGGTAGGTCCTACCTGATTTTTATGAAAATAGGTTACTGGGGTACTCCTTTGAAGGACATATGGCACATTTTGTCCTTTCCCACCCTATCTTGTTCCCTACCATGGACCTCTGCTTCACCATGGTTCCAAAGCAGCAGGCTGAAACTTCTGAAACCCTGAACTCATATGAATCCTTCCTTCTTTAGAATGATTTTCTCAAATGTTTTACCATAACTGAAGGCTGACTCCTACAATAATGTCAGTCTTATGAGTTTTCCTAGGCAATCACTGAACTAGGGATATTCTGGGGGAACTCCTGATATCAGTGATTACAATGTTCAATATTATCTACAAAACTTGTTTATTAGTGATAGTATACATATTTCTCAGACTGATTTTTAGTTCAAATTATTTCTTAACTTGATCCAATGGTTTAAATGTGTAGCTAAGTTTCATTCATCTTCTATTAAATTCTGCTGTTAGGTTATATCACAATGTAAATAATAAAACTCAGTTCATTGAAATAAAATTGCTATTATTTAAGTTGCCTAGCTTGTGGTAGTTTGCTACAGCAGTCCAAGAAGTTAATTCAGGCATTTACCTTTATTTTGTTACTGTGGGTTATATTATTGTTTGTTAAAACTGGCATATTAAATATACCAAAGATATTGTCTAAATTTATATTTACATCAAATATTTTAACAGTACCCATTTCCCAATGTTGACTACTTTCTTTGCAACTATGTTTTCCCTGAAGTGTAAATATCTCTATTATTGTTGGTGAAATGCAAATTATATATCCTAACAATATTTTTGTACACGTATTTTTAATCTAAGAATATAAATGAAATATAAAACATAAATCTTTTATTGTTTATATTGGTACATTTATGCTGCTGTAACAAATTTCAGAGATTGGATAATTAATGAAACAGAAATTAATTTTTCACTATTTTAGAGATTCAGAAATTCAAGATCAAGTTACTGGCTCATTTAGTATTCTGATGAGGGCTGCATCCTAGGAAAAGGAAGAACGCTGTGTTCTTTCCCATGTTCTCTGATGTTCAGAGAACAACAGTTGGAAGGACAAGCTAACATACTGTGTTGTCTCTTAATTTTACTGATAAGGGTGAGACTTTCAAGGCCTAATCACTTGGCACTATCATACCAGGGGTGGACTAGAGACAGAGTCAAACTATACATGATGTTATAATTTGCTGAGTCACTTATAATAATGAAAATAAGATTGTCATTCAGACTTTACCATTCCAAAGTATATATAGTCCATCAATTAATATGAATGATTAAATTAGAACTCAAATGATTTAAATAAATTACACTATGTTCTCATGGATGTTTATCATGAGGTATTGATGTACACCATTACAGAGACTGAAAAGTCCCATTATATATCAGCAAGCTGTACATCCAGGAAAAAATGGTGGTTCTTCATAGTCTGAGACTAGAGAGCTTATGTAGTATCTAGCATGAGTCTAAAAGCCTGAAATCAAGGTTCACTGAGAGAAGAAAAGGGTTAATGTTCCATCTCCAGCCAAAGACACAAAGCTTTCTTCTCCTTCCCCTTTAAGCTCTGTGATGTGCCATGTTTAACCAGAATACATGCAGACTAACTCTACTACCAACAGCTACTTTAAAAAAGTGCCACTGGGTAGTAGGAACTAATGTCTTGAAAAGCTATAGAAAGCCCATGGTGAATCATAGCACTGAAAATAGAGAGCAAAGTAAGATCAACTATCTCAGAAATATACTATCTTAGAATAGCTCTTCCATGTTACTAAATCCTGGTTAAAAAATTGAGCATTTTGTCATGACATTACTATGTGGATAGAGCCACCAATCATGAAACTGATTCCATAAGGACCCACTGAGCAACAAACTGGCTTAATGGGAATCTGTTGTTTGGTGGGAATACTGTATCTGGAATTTGATCAATGCATGACCAAAGGGCACTGGAGAGCTGCATCACTGATGGCGTAGTCACCAATGCTTCTTCTTTAGCTGTTGTTTATAACCAGGAAGTCAATAAGGAAAAGAGCCAAGTTAAGTTCACAGCTAGGTCAGCCTGATATTTAGAATAAAACCAAAAGTAAATTGTTGCCATCTTATTTCCCTTGTGAATGATGGAACTAAAAGTCAACTGTGAGTCAAACTCTCAACAAAGGCTCCAATTGTGGTAACTGCACATGATTATCCATTCTGTGTGAAAAGCAGAATGAACTAAGTAAGCTAGAGTATTGCACAAATACATAGTTGCCAATGACTTGTCTGGATAGACTGTCCTGGAAATGAAATGACTATATGGTCATGGACAAAGAGTTTTGGAGACAAGGATGAATGAAGCTGTTGAAGATTTGAATTTTATGAAATGCCTAATAATGAGCATCCACCATGGAGGTGTTTCTATGTAACCAACAGGCAGAATCATTTGGCCAGCTGATATCAATTCAGTCTGTGTCAAGAGATTCTCCAATGCTGTACCAGTGAAATTAAAGAGTAGCCATGATGGGGAATAGAGACTGTGCATGTACTTGTCAGCATGACCTCCTAGGTACATATGGAAGTAACTACTACTTCTTCTAGATTTTCTACCTATTCATGGGAAAATAATTGACTCCTTCTACAATATACTCCCTTTAAGAAATCAATCAACTATCTCTTAGCAGAGTGATTGCATTGGAAAGGATAGCCGTGACTATGAAACATATGGTATGAATTTATGTTTTTATTTCCTCAGGTTCCCTTTGTCAAAAGTCAGGCAGACAAGAAATCACCAGAAGGGCAAGAATGAATGGCCCTAGTCATGAATAGGTATGACCACAGTTTTGCAGTAAAATGAGGCAGTAATACCTTGGCGCCCAGATGATCTGGAATGTTTATTGATGTTTCCTGCTCAATTTTACTAGTAAATAGCAAAGGCAGCCACTGCAGCCCAAAAAGGGGTGTGGTGAACAGGGATGAGTACTCTCAATGGCAAAAGTCATCATTATCCAGCAGATAAGATAAGCTGGTGCATGTATGTTAGTATTATATCACTTTCAATCTCCATGGATTACCCATGTATTTTGCAGTAAAAATCCCAAATTTCCTCAAAGTTATGGTTCTGGGTGAATGATGTTGGTTTATCCACCACTGTTCCCATTTCAAAAGTCCCCCAAACCTCTTTATCCCTTGAAAATGTGAGAGAAGTAGTGACTTAGTGCTGTCCCAGGGCAGGGAATTCTAGAATAAATATCAGAATTGGGATATGATGAATAACGGCTATTGATTTGAGGCCAGCATGGTAGCGTAGACAAGCTTATTTCACTAATTTATTTCTTGTAAGTTTCCCAAGGAATGTGAGTATTCAAAGTCATGGGACAAGCACACATGTGATTACACTAAACCCAGTTACCACTCACTGGTGTAAGAGATGGGGGGTTGTAATGAAAGTCCAGGGGCATTGTCTATACTCCCCCATGAGGAAGAAGTTATTTCCCTGACTAACATATCCTTTTCTGTGCCTATTCCTTGTCCAGAAATCGGCCTCACTCATAAGACCTCTCTCATTCATAATGATGCCATCTCCCTACAGTAACACATATTTCAGTGTCTGGTTCTTGAAAAGGACAAATGGTTCAGCCTTTCTGCCTCATTTCAACATAAGTCAAAGCATCCTCCCCACTTCAGATCTCCTAGGGATGCTCTGATTCTCTACTGCAACTGCATTGTAACACAGCTTCTTTTACCACTTTTTCTCCACTCTTTACATGAATTCTTCCAAATAACAAATTCTAATTCAGTTCTTGCAGGCATTTTTTTTCATATTAAAGTGAATTGAAAATTGCAAGTACAGCTCAATGATGTACCATTTGTCTGGTTATGAATGAGTCTTTGGCCTCAATCCATAGTACAGAAAGAGGAAAAGAAGGTTGTGACAGCTTGGTGTTGCTGCCCAGCTACCCAGGAGACCAAGACATGTAGTAGATCAAAGCTCAATGGAGAATATATACTGATCTACTTTCTTCATTAAAATATGGACACTATGGGAAAGAGCCATCTCTAGAGCACAAAGACACCTTATTGAGAGAAAAAGATCATGAGTAAAAACTAGAAATAGATGCTGAGCAAGGCAAGAGATTCAAAAGGCCAACACAATAAAGATGTGTTTCGAGAACTATTGAGAAATATTCTTTGACAGTGGGGTGTTATTGGCAAAAGTGTAGATGAAGAACTGTTATATAGGGAGTCATTTGTTGTTCTTTACTGATAGGATGAATTATTAATCCTAAATATAGGATAATTTAGCCTGGCATAACCAGACAGACTAGACAGGAATACAGAAGAGTCGAAAATCAGGATACTTAATAAGAACCAGCTGTAATAGTCAAAATAGAAAACACTCAGGAAATGTAAAATGCTTAGTAAGAAACTTACAATAGAATTTCAGGTAGAAAGAGCATTCTGGAAAAAAAAACTGTGGTTATATATTTAGTCATCATTCAATATAATCATATCCTTGTCCATAAAGAGTGTGCAGAATAAAGATGGAAACCAATTTTATTACACACATATTTGTATTACTTATTATAACATAGAGCTACTTAATATCAGCAGTGTCATCTCACTGTACCATCTGAAGTACTGACTTGAAGAAGCAAATTTTGATGTGCTCCCTCAAGATCAAAAGATTGCTTTCTGGAAGCCCCAAAGGCTTGAATTCTCCAGAGGAAATGCTCTGCTCAGCATTTCCCAAAGTGCACTTCTGAGCACCATTAGCAAAGAAGAATCATTTGTCTGGAGTTCCATGGGGATATATAAGTAGAAAGGTCATTGCTAAGGCAGCAGTGACTCAAAATGTCCAGGGACCCCATACTTGAAATCAACACCTCTTATGAGATATAAAAATAAAATAAAAAATATTGTACATGATGGCTTGCCTAGATAATTTCCAGTAGGAGCTGATCCACAGAAATCAGGTTCAAGTAACAACTCCAAAGAGAGCCAAGTCAATGACTACAAAAATCCAGGTCAGTAAAAGTGACAAGAGAGACACCCACAAAACATTGTTTGAAATTCCGTACTAAAAATCAGATCATCATGGACAAAATATTTAACAAAAATGTAAAATAATTATAAACCAGATTTTTTAAAAATTACCTAATATCCCCCTCAGGATACAGAGAACTTAGCCACAAGCAGCCTGAGGATAATTATTTGTACTGCTCAGACTTATGGTAATTCTGTTAGAGAAGTGAATTCAAACTCAAGTATATTTTCTTTCTTAGAAAATGCCAAAAGGAAAAAGACATTCTGAGGGTGTGTGTGTGTGTGTGTGTGTGTGTGTGTGTGTGTGCGCGCGTGCATGCATGCATGCATGCGTGCGTGTGTGTGTGTGTGCATTAAAATTTCTCACTATTAGTGGCTAGTGTACACAGTGAACATGTTGGTCTTTGGGATAATTTTGTGTTTCTTGCTTTCAAGAACAAAGTTTGTGGCTATAACTTCTCAAAGAGCTAGTTAGCTTTAGTTAGTAATCTGCTGATGAAGACTTAGAAAATATAGAACTCTCGAAACAATAGTATGTCCCTGCACAAAAGATAGAGGTGTGTTTATATTTGAGTGCAAATGATATATCAATCCTTTGCTGGTATGGTACATGTAGGAACCCTGAATATTTGAATACAATGTACATTCAACCTATGAAACATGAATAGGCAAAAGGTAATTTAGTGTGCTAAGCCTTTCTGAGGTGGGAGCCTGTCTCAAGGCTGATCATGAATAATGTAGCAGGGCCCACCTCCTTCCTTCGGGACTAGCTCTTTGCATAGACTAAAAGCAGTTGCACATGATTTGCACAAATCTTTGCATATGTACCTTTCTGAATCTTTACAGTATCGTTACCGTGTCTTTGGAGGAATAAAATCTAGGATGTTTTGACTATGTTCATGTGTCTTTAGCTCAACATATTTAATGTGCAAAAGTAAACAAAGCAGGACTGAGTATTTAGTCTGGTGGCCTATTTCCTTGTTGTATGAATATTCAAAAACCCACCTGTTCAAACTTTACACATGGTCCCTGCAGGATAGCAGTGACAGCTTGATCAACTAGTTATATTCTAGCATTTTATAATTAAATACACCCTGACACCCCACAAAATCCAGTGTAAGACACACTTGCTGCTACAAACATCTGTGTTTATAAGAAGACTAGTTTTGACAGCCTACTAAATGCTTTTTGCTTCGGATAAATGAATAAAAATGCTGTAAAAGTCATTTCTTCCCTTGACCCAGTCAATTTTCAAAAAGTTTAAGGTGTTAGTAGGGTAGCTAAAGGATGTGGAACACATTTAGTTGTATTAGTATTTTGATTATCAGAATTGAAACTTTTTTCTGCTTCCAAGAACATTGGTCTTTATTCCCTGGGTACCAAAGCAGTCAACATCCCCCCAGCACAGCAGCTGTTGCTTAATAGCCCTAAAGAGTTAAGTGCTCTCCACATGGAATGCAGATCAGTGTCTCTACAAAGTGGGCCTTCAATTAGCATTGATGGATTGACTTTCTCACAGGCAGTAAAAGCTCAATTTTCAGAGACAAATCCTATGAGACTAAAGGTCCATAAGTTAAGATACTGGGCCTAGAATTTTATGTTTGTAGACATAAAATATGTATAAATATGGAAAACATATCCTTTGTTTCTATTTTTAAAAATGTTATCTAATTTATTGACATATTAAGAGAATGTCAATATTTGTGTTGATCTAAGTATAGGCAAAGTGGAGTTTGAATAGTAACATACATACTCTTCCTGAGTTATAGAAGTAGTTGTGAAGAATCTAAAAAACAAAATATCCAAAGATAAAATGAAAGTGTTGGCTAATAATAATAATATAATAATATTAATAATAATAATAAATGCAATACCAATAACAAATATTTCCTGTTGTTGAAAGGTGTTTTACTTAATTGCCTAACACAGACCACCTTGGATATTAACATTCTGAATGCTTTCCATGTATTTTGTACTGGACTTTAAGGCATCTAAGCATGGTTTTGAAGATGTGCCAGATGTGACCATTTAATTTGAAAGCATAATGAGTTTCCTCTTCAGCTTTCATTGGAGTTGCAAAGCTTTCCCTCCTGATCAGGTGACAGATAGAAAAGATCCCCTTAGTCAAAGCAGAGTTGAGAGTGCAGGGACTAGGCTGCTGTCTGCTCTAGTAAGCACTGCTCTTAAGTCCTCTACCCAAACCACTGCTGCGCTCTGTGTTTGGAAAGTTGAGCAAGTCAACTGACCAGCATCTCATCTCAAAAGATGGGAAGTGGAATTAGTTCAGAGAGCAAGGAGTCAGCCAAAAGGTCAAAAGAGCTGGAGAAAAAGCTTCAGGAAGATGCTGAGCGAGATGCGAGAACTGTTAAGCTGCTGCTGCTGGGTAATATGTTTCTCCGCTGCTCTCAGCATCTGACTTTTATCTTCATTTATGGCATATTTACTTTTCTCAAATTTTAACTTTAAGTGTATTACCCTTGGAGGATTTAGTATAAAATATGTTTAAATTCCTAAATGACCTGATTTTTATGTGTGCTCTATATGTATTTCATAATTTGCTTTATGTTTCATACTTACTACATTATTTAAGAGATAAATATTAGATGCCTCAGTTTACCTCTTTCAAAGACAGGATATCATTATTAAAAGAAGACTCATACACATTTATGACTTTGTTGCATTCTATTTGTTTTCTAAATAGCAGCTAAAATCCTTAATGACAAGTCATAAATGTCTTTTATTTGTTTAGACAGAAATAAGCTGAGTGTTTAACATCAAAATTAATGTTAAAATAATTTAGTCTCAAGTTTTACATACAATAATGACAAGGTACTTAAAATTATATCAAGAATATTACTAAGACTGCAGGAGCAGTAGTACCTTTAATTTTGCTGTACATTTGAAAATATGGCATTCAGTTCCTTATAGAACTGAATATATTATATATTCATTCATACATGCCACAAATTGTGTGACTACTTTTCATTACTTCAAAACAAAGAAAAAAATTTATGACAACTATAACTTTAATAGTCACTCAATTAACTAAATGAATTAAGACAATCTATGTGCTACATATTTTTCATAAACTACTTAACATACAGCGGTCACTGACATAAAACAACAGAATTTGTTGGAACTTGTGGAAGATAAATGGGAAGAAAAAGCTGGAAGAATTGGACAGAGTAATATTTTAGCTCAGCAGCATGTAAAATTTAAGAGAAATTTAACTGTGGACTTCTGGAGTAGAAGCAGAAAAGGTATAATTTAAAATATTAAAACATATGATACTTTTTAGCACAAACATATGGCAATATGTATTAGGTAAACATATTGTATAATCCAGGGGTAACTCAGTAAGAAGCATTCAGTGGATTCAGTCTTTCATTTTCTTTTTTTACGTTTTCAGTTTCTCTACATTGAGGCTATTGGCCAACTAGTTAACCGGTTAGCTTTGCTTTTGAAACATTGCTTGTATTACAATATTATATATATATGATTCCCCAAATTAATAAGAATTTAAGTCAATACAGAAACAAATCAAAATAAGAGCTTTGACTTATTGACAGTTGTGTATTTACATTGAAGCTAGTTGTATGCAATAGTAATTCATTATTTCAGGATTGTGAATTTATCATGAAGCAAATTTTAATTTTTAAGTGTTCTTTTACTCTGCTCCTGTTACTAAGTGATTTTCAAAAGCCGATCTTGGGCTGTGTCTCTTGTATCTCAAGGAAAGGGTCATGTTCTCTCCTTCCTTGCTGGAGTTCTGTGGCTAGGAATGCCCATAGGACTCACAAGTAGTCACCTAGAGATTGATGATTTAGGAAGGTGATGGTAAGTGCTCTGAAATCATCAAATATACTTTCCCTGATTCCAGAGAATTCTCAGAGGCCCCACTGTGAGTCAAAGTAATATGGACATGGCAAAGGCAAATACAATGTAGGAGGGAGAGCCAGGCTGTCCCAGAAGTGCCTTTCATGTTCCCTTACAATGGCACAATGGTGCTAATGGAGAGACAGAGTCTGCTGTCTGTCTCTTTTTTGACTGTGAATGCGACTGACCAATTTTTTCAAGCTCATGCCTCCTTGCCCTCCCACTATGGCAGACTGTACCTTGAGTTTAGCCAAAATAAATTCTTTCTCCCCAAAATAAACAAACAAAGTAATTCTACATGCTGAGCTCAGTTTCCAAATGAATTAATAAGATCAACATACCATTTTAAAAATATTTTCTTTTTTTATAAAAACACAAATTATAAGTCAAGTCACTGAAATAGTTGTATTACAAATTACCATGACCATATTGTTAAGCATCCACAGAGCTATGGTGCTTGAAGTAGGTGTGTTGGAGTAACTGGCCAACCGGACATGGGATTGTGATGGGGATGAAAGAGGTGAAATAATATAAATAGTTGGCTGAAAATGTGTCATTGAAAAAACAAGCCCCCCTCCCAAATACAATGGTGGAATAAAGAAAATTGAGATTTCCATAAATTATGAATGAGAATTGACAGATTACTGACACACATTGACTTCTATAATCAGAAATGCAAAACACACCAGAGAGATATTCATTACAACACAACTTATTATATGTAAAGCTCACAAATGGAAATGAAAGTACCTCAATTGTCCTTAAACTTGTAGGTTTCATTAAGTGAAAGAGTAACTTTTATTAACAGGGATGAGAAAGAATTATCAGTTGCAACATTGTGTCTTTTATTTATCCCAGATGATAATAGTTTCATACATTCTTCTCATATCACAGTATTATTTGCACCAACAATGTATAGGCTGAGCTGCTCAGATTTAATTTAATAAAACAAATCACTCTTTTCGGTTTTCACTATTTTGATTTATATTTGAAATATTTGGCTATTTTTTGCTTTTGAAACTCTACATTTGATTCAGTTGTCAAGTTCAGAACAATAAAATCTGTTTTATTCTCGTTTTTTAACTGAACAAATTATCTGCACTGTATTTTCATATTCAACTTGGCTTCATTAAGGCATTGTACTGTGTTTATATAACTAATTCAGCCTTCCTACTCTCTCACACTCAAAAGTCTTGGGGTTTTTTTTTTTTGTTGTTTTGTTTTTTGTTTTTTGTTTTTTGAGACAGTTTCTTTGTGTAACTTTGGATCCTGTCCTGGAACTCTCACTCTGTAGACCAGGCTGGCCTTGAACTCACAGAAATTCGCCAAGTGCTGGGATTAAAGGCATGTGCCACCACTGCCCGGCTTGGGTTCTTACTGAAACAACATCCACACTCTTTGGTCTTATGATGACTTATTTAGCTTAATTATGGTAGTGACCAATTCTGAATTTAACCCTGTACTTACAAAAAAGAAAATCTGCAAAACATGGTGCAATCCACTGCTCACTTTGATCCGTACTGACTAGTGATTTCTGGGTGCTACAATACAGAACACTAAGTTTCTTACTTGCCGTGTACTGTGAAGTAGATGCAAACCCTGTGTTAATGGAAATAGGTCTTAGGGAATCTAAAGAGCTGATACCCTCACAAGTCTCTTCCCCACATTCATGTTTTTCTGGTCTTGTTTTTTGTTTGTTTGTTTTTGTTTTCTCAGTTGAGAGTCACTATTTTTTTTTCTTTTATTGAAGATAGATCCTTGCCTGGTGGTGGTGGCACTTAGTAGGCAGAAGAAGGTGGAACTTTGTGAGTTCAAGGCCAGAGTAGTCCACAACCTTGTCTCAAAACTCCCTCCCCTCAAAAGATTCTTACCTCACACAAAATATACAAAGTATCCTGATCATAGTTTCCCCTCCCTCTACTCTTCCCACTTCCTCCCCACCTCCCCCAACCTCCAGATACACTTCCTTTCTGTCTCCCACTAGAAAAGAACAGGCTTCTAAGAATTAAAACCAAACGTGACAAAATAAAATATAACGAGATGAAGCAAAAACTGTCTTACCAAAGTTGGACACAACAACTCAATAGAATGAAAAAAGTCCCAAGAGCAGGTACAAGAATCAGAGACCCACTTATTATCACAGTCAGGAGTCCCATAAAAAAATACTAAGTTAATAACTATGATATATTCACAGAGGACCTGGTGCAGACCCATGTAGGCCCTGTGCTTGCTGCTTCAGTATCTGTGGATTCATATGTGCCTTGCTTAGTTGATTCAGAGGGCCTTGTTCTCATTGTGTCCTCCATGCCCCTCTGGCTCTTATAATCTTACAACCTCCTCCCCCAGGAATTCCCTGAGCTCTGAGGGGAGGGATTAGATGGAAACCTCCCATTTCGATTCTCATTTCAATGTAATGTCTGACTGTAGGTCTTTTTATCTGTTCCCATCTGCTGCAAGAGGAGGCTTTTCTGATGATGACTGGATAAGACATGGATCTGTAAGAATAGTAGAATGTCACTAGGAGTCATTTTATTGATTTTTTTTAAACAGTTGTGTTTAGTTCCACCCTAAATCTCTAGGATTTCTTGACTCTCGTTCTTGACTACCCAAGCAGTATCCAGGTATGGGTTCCTTCTCAAGGAGTGGGCCTTAAGTCAAATCAGACATTGCTCGGCCACTCCCACAAGTTCTGTGCCACCATTGCCCCAGCGTATTTTGCAGGCAGGACAGAATGTAGGTCAAAGGTTCTGTGACTGGGTTGGTGTCCACATTTCTCTTTCAGTAGCTTGCAGTATACTTTCCTTCACCAAGGAGACAAGAACATAGGAATGAATGTTCAATGTAGATACCAGCTCAACTTTCCATGTTCAATGAACTGTGTGGGTGTTGTCCTTGGCAATGTGGTCCCATGCTCAGTTTGCAGAGAGCAAACCTTTGTTTTAACAACAGCCTGGGTTGTTTAGGGATTTACATGGGACCCCCTTGGCCAAAAACTCAACTGAATGCAATCCAGTCCCATCACTGGAAGCCTCTCCTGCCTACTAGAGATGGCCAGTTGAGACTCTGTATCCCCCATTACTAGAAGTCCTCATTAGAATCACCTTCATATATTCCAGGAAGTTTTCACTGAACTAGATTTTCATATTATCCCTCAAATGCATCCCAGTTTCAATCATCTCTCCCTCTTATCTCTTCTTCCAACCCTCCTCCAACTATCTAACTCCCCCTACTCCTGTCCCCATTTGTCCCTAGTCTGCCCATAAAATCTATTCTATTTCTCCTGGGGAGATCCATGTGTTCCTCCCACCCCTACCTCTAGCCCCAGAACCCTCCTCTTTACCTAACCTCTCTGGGTATATAAATTGTAGTTTGGTTATCATTTTCTTAATGGCTAATATCCACTTATAAGTGAATACATACCATATTTATCTTTCTGAGTCTGAGTTACCTCACTCAAGATGATTTTTTTCTAGTTCCATCCATTTGCCTGAAAATTTCATGCTGCCATTTTTGGAATCTCAAATGTCTGAGAAACATTTAAACAAATGTTCAAAATCCTTAGCACCAGAGCAATGCAAATCAAAACTACATTGAGATTTCATCTTACACCCTTCAGAATGGTGAAGATCAACAAAATAAGTGATACCTCATGCTAGCAAGGATGTGGAGCAAGGGGAACACTCCTCCATTGCTGATGAGAGTGCAAACTTGTACAACCACTATGGAAATCAATATGGCAGTTCCTCAGAAAACTAGGAATCAACCCACCTCAGGACCCAGCTATACCACTCTTGACATATACCCAAAGGATGCTCTATCCTACCACAAAGACACTTGCTCAGCTATGTTCATAGTGGCTTCATTCATAATTGCCAGAACTTGGAAACAACCTAGATGTCCCTCAACAGATGAATGGATAAAGAAAACATGGTACATTTACATACAGGAGTATGTTCATGTCTTTTTGGTCTGTTCTGAGGTCTAATAAGTTAACCAGAGCTATCTAGGTGTTTGTGAGTTTCAAAGTATCCAGCAGAGACTGGTGGACTCACTACTGTATGCACAATTAAAAATAATTACCCCTTCCCATCTTCATATATCCATAGAAAATAGTTCAGCAGGGATGGGGGAGGTTAGGGCCTTACAAGCACTCCTCTCCACATCTGACTGACTGTTAACAGGCCTAGTTCTGTGCAGACCTAGTACAGGCAACTTCAGCTTCTATGAGTTCACAATTGCAGTGGTTGTGCTAATCCTAAAGGACAGCATTTTGCAATCCCTCTCCCTGTCTTCAAACTCTTACATTGCTTCTTTCCTCTCTTCTATAATGTTCTCTATGTCTTAGACAGAGAAGTATAAATGTCTTAGGATTGAGCATTCAACCACCCCTTACTCTTTGCACTTTGGGTAGCCATGTGTCTCTATATTCTCCAAAATTTATTTCATAGAGTAGCTTCTCTGGTAGAGGTTGACAGTAGCCTTTGTTCATGGTCAAAACATGAAGATATAGAAAGCAGCTTGACTCCATATCAATTTAATTAACCATAGTGAGTTCTCCCTAAGATGTATGACTATACAACCAGAAGTTTTCTATTTGGTTTACAGTAACCAGACACAAATTCCCTACTGTGGAGTGGACATAAAGTCTGACCATAGAGTATGAGATTACCCTCAAAACTGTTTTCTTGCTGTTGCCCCATTAGACTTGAATTTTTGGATTCTATAGCAACACTGTACTATTAAAAACGTTTATATAAGTAACATGAGAAGTTAACAAAATTACTTACCTTTTCATGTTGTTGTAAAGAAGGATGGTATCACATTTTACAATCTGAACAGCCATGGGTCACATGTACCATAAAAATTTCTTTCATTTAAAACATTAGACTAAAGTTCAGAACCCATATCCATATATAATTTTCTTCCAGTTCCTAATGTACAAATGCATTAATACATACGTACTATGAACCTAAGGAGGTGAACTCAAGGCCAGGCAGTGGTGGCACATGCCTTTAATCCCAGCACGCAGGAGGTAGAGCCAGGTAGATCTCTGTGAGTTCAAGGCCAGCCTGGGCTACAGAGTGAGTTCCAGGACAGGCACCAAAGCAACACAGAGAGAAACCCTGTCTCGGGAAAAAAAAAAAAAAAAAAGATTAAAAAGACATCTTTGAAAACTATTTTTACAATCGAATAGTGAATATAGAATTTTTGGAAACACTGTTGAACTATGATTAACATACTATATATATTTAAAATATACAATCTGATAAATTTGAAGATAAATATATACTTATGAATATGTCCACAATCTATGCTGTTCACATATTGATAATTTATAATTCCTTATTTATTGTTACCCATATTGATAAGAATAGCACATAAAACTTATAATCATAGCAAATTTTTAATTATGTACTGTGGTTTGGTACCTTTAGATAATTTGAACATCATCGGATATTTTCAAGATAAGTATGAAATTGGAAGTTGGAACATTCAAGCAAACGATCATTAAAAGGAAAAGACAGGGGACAGTGTAATTTCTCCTAGGTGAAACATGTGTAAACAGTTTGCCTGAAGAGAAATTTTATGGAATTTGGATGTTTATTTTTTATTTATTATTAGAAAAGTTTCTAAGACAAAATAACAGACATAAAATTTGATCTGACCCCATGTACTTTCTAATATGATACATTGAAAAACCACAGTATTTTCATGTAACATTTATATGAATATAGTTACATTAAGTATCATAATCAAACAAAACATTATTCAGTTCTGTATAAGAAGATAGTCCTAAATTTTGGGAAAGTGTTAACACCATAAACACTATAGTGGCAAGAACACAGGGGAAGTGGTCTAAACTTTAAAAGTTAAGGTAACAATAAGAATGTGTGAACTATGATTAGATCTTGAATCTAGGAAATATGAAAAGAATAAAAAGACTGTGTAACAATCAGATGAATTTGAAATTTCAGTGTTTTGTCAGAGGAAACTGGGATTAAGTTAAAATTTCTCACGCATGCAAATATTCTTACACTTGACAGAAAATGGCCTTATTACAAGATGCACTTAGAAGTATTCATGGGTAAATTATCTAATTGCTTTCAAAAGTTTCAGGATAACACAATAAGTAAAAATACTCACACATACATGCATAAAAATACAAATGTTCACTAATGATAGATAGGCAATATGAGGACAACAGCATTAGTATCTGATAAAGGCAAACAATGTAAATACAGGATTCTGAAGCACTGTCCTCTCAAACTTCTATCTTTTTAAGTTAGAAGCAAAATGTTTGTGGGAAATAAACAAGTATTGTTCTACTTACTTTTGGCAAAATAAAAGGGTACTTATTGATATGTTTATTTTGCTTTTAAGCTAAACTCTACCAAATAATTCACGGACAGATCATTTCAACATTATATGAGCATTTATAGGAACGTTTTTGTCAGTTCATTGAAAAGATCTGATAGAGACATGAAAGTCTTGCCAGTTTTTCAAAAGAGAAACCAAATTATTGGCAGACTTGTAACAGTATAACATATTAAATATAAAATAAAAGTGGGGAGAGAGGAATTACGTGAAATCCCAAAAAATAGTAGTTAAATACTATCAGGATGTTCATTGATATTTACCACATCATCACATTAACAGAGAGAGGCATCATTGTATCAGGAGAGGTAAAAAATAAATCAAATTATTCATCTGTACCTATCAAAAGCAAACTAGGAAGAAAAGTGAATTCCCTTATATAGATAGACTGCAGAAACTAATTATCATACTTAATGATGAACAACCGTTAGTATTGTTGACTATAGACAGTGAACGAGGATTAAAGCTGATTAATGGACTTCCTGTCAACAGAACAGTCTCTAACATTTTCTTGCCCTTGAATTTCCCTTTGACAAATTCCAGGCGGGTACCAGGAATTTGGGTGAAGGTGCACAGGCATGAATTTCTGTCCAGTGGGTTTAGTTGAGAACACACAGTGACGGAACAAATCAAGAATGTGAATGATGGGAATTTGCAGAAGATAAATAATAGCCCAATGCTTTTTTTCTTTTTTATGACTTAAAAGTAACAGAAGTTTGAGAAAATAGTACTTCAGAAATCTGTTTCAAATAAGCAAAGTGGCATGTAATAGACATCCTTATTGCAGTTCAAAAAAAAAAATCTTACCTATTATTTGTCACTGACTTCATGTGGAAAAATAGAGAAATCTCTTAACAACTGTGGGCTAAATATAAGGAAGAAATATGACAAAACAGCAAGGTAAAAACAAAAAGGAAGACAAACTAATCATGGTTGTATTTTGAAAAGCATTCTATTTTTAAAAAGTTGTGGCTGAAGTTGCTTCCTTATGCTGCTGTACCTGAATGCCAGTGATCGCAAACATGGCAGCTAATCTCAGAACCCTGGTACTGACATGCAGTGGTCAGAGTGGAGGAAGTCTAACAAGCATGGTCCATAAGAAAGTATGAAAAGAATGGAAGGGCTAGAGATATGACTAAGATGGTTATGAGTGCTTACTGCTCTTCAGGGGACCTGAGTTCAGTTCCCAGAACCCACATCAGGTGGCACACAGTTGCTTGTAACTCCAACTGCAGGGGATTTGATGCTCTCTCTGGACTCTCTTGGAGTTTACCATTGTGTGTATATATCCAAAGACACACATAAACAAGTTCTTAAAAATAATAAAATGTAAAACTATAAGTAAAAGAGTGGAAGATACTGTCCTTGAAGGATCTTTCAAAGGATAAAAGTACATTCTTCACATCTGAAGAGGCTTCTAGTACTTTCTACAGTATTCTCCAAGTCATTTGCATCTGTAATTTAATCTCCCAAAGCCCTAAAATGTACACACTAACACCAAGATTTGATAAACAAGGAAAACGACATTCACAGAGATAAAATTTAATCATACTGCCTAGTAAAAGACAAAAATGTATGGAAGCTAAATTAAGTTACATAAACAAAATGTATTTCTTTAACTCCAAATGCACATGTACAATAGTTTTTTTTCTTTTCTTTTCTTTCTTTTTTCGTATTTTAGTCCAGGCTATTATTGAGTGGCTATCATGTAGAAGAGAAAAAAAGTCTTTAATTTTACTCATGATAATTACTGAGTGGAACAAGTTATTCCTTTAAAAAGACTAAATATAATGAGGAGCTGACATTTTCATACAAATAATGTCTATGAAAGCACAGCTTTCACTTTACCTTAAAACAGTTAAATAAGTCTTGAAACCATTTAAATATTTCACTACTAATTCATACCCAGAAACAATGCAACAAGACACAGCATTAGCAAGAGAATTGAGAGTTTATTGAAGGTAGATCTAGAATTTGTGTGAGTACATTCATCTCTCCAGTTCTCATTTCTCTCATGCATAGAACAACATTATCTACAAGGCTGACTCATTCTAACTTTCTTTCTGCTGCACAATTATATGATTGTAATGGCCTAGAAAATTATCATACATATGAATATATGTAAAGTTATTTAATCTCATCTTGCCTGCTTTAGCCAAATGAGCAATCAAGCCTTGTGTGTGTCCAGCAGAGTTCAGTTATACCTATTGTAACTACTCAGTTGCACCTATTGTGCAGATTTGAAATTATTCATATTTCTGCATAACAATAGTTTTATTTATCTTTTATTATTTACAATATTATTGCACATTAAAATATAAATTAAATATAAATTTATTTATTTATTTATTATTTGAAACATTATCTTCTTCAAAGTAAATATGTGTCTTGTAAAAATTCCTTTGGTACTCTTTAGCCCAGAAAATAATGTTAGTTCTGACCACAATTTAGAAGGAAGGAGCTATTTGGGGATGTACTCAGCACATGCAAACATGCTGTCATGTGTATATTTAGCCCTGTAACATGATCTAATCCTACAAGAATGGAGTGGTGATTGTGGACTAAGAGCTATAATCAGTGTGAGAATGGGAATGAACAGTTCATTTCTGAGGAACTTTGAGATGGAGTCTTAAATAATGAAGGGGATTTTTGGGTAGCTGTTTTTTTTTTTCCTGTATGAATTATGCCAATATTGCAGTTAACTATATGGGACCTTCACTTAGAACACTAAACTCACTGTACGGAGCAAGGAAAATATTTTTAAAATTTTAAAAATCTTTAAAAGTTACTTTATCTGCTATTTTAAAGTAACTAATTATTCTGCCTACCTTAGGCACATCATTAGTTACCTGATAAGATACGGAAGATGGTTGTTTGGCTCGAACTGTTTTAGGGGCACCCAGGCAGGAGGATCGGGATCTGTCCCTGGTCTATGGGCAGGCTTCTGGAACCCAGTGCTTGTGGAGTGACACCTTGCACAGCCTTGGTGCAGTGGGAAGGGGCTTGGACCTGCCTAGGCTCAGTGTGTTGGGCTTTGCTGACTCCCCGTGGGAGACCTCCATTTGGGGGATGTGGGGATGTGGGGTGGCTTGGGAAAGAGGGCTGGGGGTGGGAGGAGGGAGGAGGGGGATCTGTGGATAGTATGTGGAGTGAGTAGAAAATTTCTTAATAAAGAAAAAAGAAAGAAAAAAAAAAAAAGAACTTAGAGTCTCAGTGACCCTAGCTTGCTTCCAAGCAGCTTGGCCCACCGTTTTAGGCATTTTTCTGACACTGTAGTAAACATCTGTAATAATCAATTCACTAAAGAGAAAAGATATATTTTAGCTCATAAAAAAACAAAGAATTGTTGTATGTTTATAATGCCTTTAGTCTCAGAAATAATTGGGAAATTCCAGTTCTTAGTGTTATCGTATGATTATCATCTGATTTTGACTGCTACTCCCAGTATTCCTGGATTTCACGTCCATAGTTCCAAGCAATTAAAGATTAAAAATTCTTGAAAATTTGCAAATGATGAGATTTTTATTCTCATCATTTTATCAACAATAGAGAATAACAACAGTTTACATCACATTTACATTACAGTTGGAATTATAAATCATCTAGTGGTTTAAAGCACAGTGGTGAGTATGCATAAGCTATGAGCCGATATGATATCCTATTATATCACAGACGTGAGTATATGAGTTTTGTGCTTTCAAGAGACTCTGTAAATCAACCTAGTTTGTTGCCAGTGGATAAGAAAAGTTTGTTATCACTCTGAATGTACATTTACCCTCTGGCATAGCCTAAAAGTCATCTTTGTCCTCCAAATGTGTGACACAGTTTTGATTATTCTATAACAGAGAAATACAATGGAATGTTTTAATCTAGCCAGAAGTGCTTCCCTAGTGTGATCATTTTTTCATGATCTGTGACACATGGAATCATGTAATTCTGGAAACTTATGTATGTGTGTGATATGATGGAGATGAAACTCATGGTCTCGCACATGCTAGACGTATGCTCTACCTATAAGCTGTATCCTGTTCCAAAACTCTTACAAAATTTTCTTGTTTTCTAAAGGTTGCTATTTCATTTCATTGAAAACATTCCATGAATAATTTTTATTTTGTTACAGGAATCATAGACAATATATAATTTCTTTAAAGTTTTAATTGATATTCAAAAATGAAGCATTTTTTGCTCAGTTTCAAAATTCTACAGTTTTTTCGCCCCAGCAGTACCACTTTCCCTGACCCAAGTACAGTACTAAGTAAAGCTGTGTGGGGTAGGACTGATGCTCCTGCTCAAGTTGTTGGTTTCCTCTCACATTCCCACAGCTGGGAATTTTTCAAGTCAGTGAAACTAGATACATGTGTTTGCTGCGGTGGGGTGAGACCCTGGGAAGCTGTCTCCTGTGCCTGAGAACACTTGGCTCCCAATATCCACTTCCACTGCTTGTGGCTGCAGATCCAGGGCTAGATTATAGTTTTTGGTAGGCCTGAGAACCCACAGGCCCTAGTTTTAATATCATCACTGCAAAAGTAAATGAAAAAAAAAATAAGTCTGTGAAGGAATATTGGCAAATTACTGTGCTTGATTTTTGTATTTATTGGCTTTGTTTTCAACTTCCATGACCTGTGGTAGAAAGCACACTAGCATAATAAAGGAGAAGAATCATGGCACTTCATGCAGGAGGAAGATCAGAACACAGCCACCTGTCGATGAGGCATATTCACTACAGTCTTACTACTCTTTTTTTTCATCCGTGATAAGCAGTTGTTCAGACAGCTGCAGAAATCAGATACATTAAGACGTGCCAGGCACAATAAATACTTGCTGCCACATAGGGTTAAACTTAGATGCCTCTGTATCTGTTCCTCCAGGCTCAGAAAACATGTAAAAGCATATAGAAATATTTCAATGGAAAAAAATTTGTCTCATACAAAGAACAAGATCTATTTTTTAAATTTACTTTTCCTTTAAGATAATTTCATACAATACATTTTGATTGCATTATGTTTTTTCTCTTCCAAGTCCTCCCAACCCTCTACCCACCCAGTTTCGGGACTTCTCTCTCCCTACCCCTTCTCAAAAATCAAAACAAACAAAGACAATAAAACAATAAAAATCAAAACAAAATAAACCACACCAAAAAAAAAAAACATAAATAAAAGGAGTCCACTTTCTGTTGGTGTATTGGTCCTGGGCACTGGACCTGCACTGGCGTGAGGCAGGCACACTAAGGGACATGCCTTTGGAGAAAACTGAATTGCTTTTGCTAAGAGGTATTAATTGCAAATACCTTGTTGGTTAGGGTTAGGTTATTTTTTAAATATACATTCAAAGAATTATTTCTTTCATGTGAAATTTATCTTACCAATGGATACGATGAAAAATTAAAATGATACATGGAAAATTTTAAGTATGGAGAAGAAGGTAAGCACTACAGGAAAAGTGAATATCAAGTAGTTGTAGGTGGAATTAAAAATCCACAGAGGCCGGGCGGTGGTGGAGCACGCCTTTAATCTCAGCACACAGTGAGGCAGAGCCAAGTGGATCTCTATGAGTTCAAGGCCAACCTGGTCTACAAAGCAAGATCCAGGACAGGCACCAAAACTACACAGAGAAACCTTGTGTCAAAAACACCAAAAAAAAAAAAATCTACATAGTGGTGTCAGGGTACTCTAATCCATATTCATAAGTATAATTTCAATAAAATTTTTAGACTTTGAGTTATCATAGTTTTGCTTACGTTAAAATTATAATATTTTGATGAATCAAGATAACTGTCTGCCATACACAGATACAAGAAAAGAAACCTAGGGCATGACTTGTGATATCTATACTTTTAGTTTTCATTTCTCAAAAAAAAAGTTCTTAAACTCAAGAGAGATTCAAGAAATATCTCCAAAAGGTCCCGACTGACAACCTAAAACAGCCACTAACTTTTCACTATGAGTTCTTATTTTCTATGTTAAGAATCATGTGCATTTGGGGTCTCTCTATACGATGCTTCAAGAGGTAAGTGGATGCCCAAATGTTTCATAGTGTGGGTCATAAACTAATAATACATATTGCAGATAAGGGGACTGTAATAGCTGCAGTGCCTCTGCTGGTTCCTCATACCTACCTCTGTGCATCCAGATCCAATGACATGAGACATGCCCATGTCACCTCCCATACATTAGGGCTCCTTGGAGTTATTTAGAGTTTTTAAGACTCTTCATTCATTTGGATAAAGGAAATTATAGCTATGCACAAAGGTATTATAGGCTGTTGAGGAGAACAGCATGTCTCAGTCAGGTTAGACTTGTATTTGAGCAGTTTGGAAATAAAGTTATTTATGGTTTTCTTCTTTCACCGTTTATTAAAATAGAGATACAAAGAATCATCTTAGGAGGCCAAGAGCTATTTAGAGTCTGAAATTTTGGGTTACATCTTTGTGTTGCAAATCCAGATGTATAAACATCTCAAATCATGTTTAAATATAAAATATAATTTTCTCTATTAGTACACGTTCTTTCCCTTAGAAGTTACACAAATGGAGGTGTCAAAATTTACACACGATAAATTAGTAGGTTTTAAATCTCATACAAATTCAGTGTATCAGTTAATAACATTTGCTTCATTTTGTTTCAGGAGCAGGTGAATCTGGAAAAAGTACTATTGTTAAACAAATGAAGTAGGTACAGAACTATTCTAAATGTTTACTATTTGATGTTTATTTATGCATTGAACAATTCTGTGTTACTTATTTATTTTAGTTTTTTATTATAATATTATTATGTCATTTTATCTTTTCCTTTTCTCCCTACAAATCCTCCCACAGTTGTCTCTTGGTCCTTTCCATATTCATTGTTACTTTTTTTCATTAATTTTTGTTACATATTTATGAGTACAGTCTGCTCGTAAAGTCTCATCAACATGACTGACTAATCATGGTGAAATAAAACTACACTAACACACATGCTAACGAGGACAGTGGAAGCCCAGGAAGCTTCAACCCTACCCAGAGAACTACAGGCAAGGAAGGAACACTGACGGCTGGGGAAATAATCTTCCCCAGATAAGAGCACACGTCCACCATCAAATGGCCAGTCCTGAACACCTGCATACGAGTATTATTATACAGGCTGATAAAATCTTTCAAAAATGCTTTGCGAGTCTCTTTTCAGAGTTCAAGTAACCTCTTCAGAATTTGTAGGTAGTGGCAAAGTTATCCTGACTTTTATGAGTGTTCAAATATTACTTGCATTGTTTAACAAAGACTGCAATTTCTATTTTTCTTTTGAATGGTGCATTTCAGAAATATTAATGCCAGTGGCTATGTTTTAATTATGTTAACCCTCAAATTAACTAACTTATTAACAATGAGGGTATAAGCCAAAAACATTTGAAATATGTCAATCAAGAATACATTTGAAATTAAAAAGGAATAATATTTTAACATTGTATTTTTTCTATATGGATGTAAGTATTTGTTCATTGATATCACTCAAACAGATTCTGATGTGTTATTACATTTTTTAAATTTATTCTTTATAATGGGATAACTGCCTAAATTTCTGAATGAAGAAGTATAAACACAACTGCCATGAATAAAAACTGCAATGATAAATTAATAAAATGAAGTTAGATATCAGTGATGAAGCTCTCTTTTTCTCTTTGATATTATAATGCCATGTAATTTACTTATCAACTATTATTTAAGCTCCAGTTTGGAAATCTCACCTATAGGTGCCAATAAATATTTGTGCTGTCTCCAAAACACGGTTTTATAACCAACTTTTGGTCCATCCTAAGAACAGAGTTATCTCTCATTCATTTACATCATTATTGTTTTCTACCACCCTATTATTTAGGACATAATTACACTTGAAGTTATCTTATACTTTTTACATATCTATTATTTATATGGATTAAGTATAATTTTTTTAATGAATAGCTATTTTGCTATATTAAAAAGAAAGCTTTTAAATTTTAAATCATGTATAAAATCAGACAAAAAAATAGAAAAATGGAAACAAAGCCAATAATGAATATTTTAGAATAATGTTAACTACCATAACATATAAAGAAATATAGGTATTATGTAAAAACGGTAATCTGACCAATATATGTAAATAAAGGAGAACCAATGAACAGTCTGGGAAAGAGAATTCAATTACCTGTTACAAAGAAGATAAATTATATAATTCATTTAAACTTTACTACCTATAAAATAAAAATTTAAATCAATAATTGGGCATTTTTTGTCATGAGAAATTATGAAAATATAATATCAACTTATTCCTATAAGTCTTACATTCAGGAAGTTGATGCAGGAGAATCACAGCAAGTTTGAGGCCAGTCAGTGTTACATATAGTGAGTACCATAGCAACCAGAGCTATGATGTAAGACTGTCTCAAAAAGCAAAACTATAGTATTAATCTAAAATTATTACAAGTGAAGATTACAAAAATGAATATTTCTTACCACTATTTTTAGATACATTTGGCAAAAAACAAACAAAAAAAACCAAGTAGATATAATTTTTTCTAAATCAATCATAAATGTAGGCCTGGAGAGACAGTTTGGTTGTTAAGTGTACTTGCTGCCTTTGTATAGGATGGAGGTTAGGTTCGCAGCACACTTATGGCAACTTAAAACCATCCGCAACTCCAGCTGCAGGGTGCCTGGTACCCTCTTCTGGTCTCTCAAAGCACCAGGCACATGCAGAAGGTTCAGGCAAAAGATTCATACATAAAAAATGAAACTAAATCTTAAAAACTGGGTAAGTCATAAGTATTTTTTAGTTCCAAGAAGCTGCAACAGGAATTTGAAATATGTATAACATAAAAATAATTTAAGTATGCAAAGTATCAAAATATTAAATAAAATAAGATTTCTGTAACTATATAAAGTGGTAAAATTGAAGATAAAGAATCCTAAATTCAAAGAAAATACAAGCGCTGGGCGGTGGTGGTGCACGCCTTTTATCCCAGCACTCGGGAGGTAGAGGAAAGTGGATCTTTGTGAGCTTGAGGCCAGCTTGGGCTGCAGAGTGAGTTCCAGGAAAGGCACCAAAGCTACACAGAGAAACCCTGTCTCAAAAAACCAAAAACCAAAAAAAAAAAAAAAAAAAAAAAAGAAAGAAAGAAAGAAAGTGCAAGCAATCAATTTGCAAAGTGTTGAAATGATTCCTCATTCACTTGTGTTACTCTGAAGTCACTGCATATGTATATGACAATGTGTGGCCAATACCAGGTCTTCGTACATGCCCAAAGCTCAGTAACTGTGCCTCCATTCACTTGCACTGCTTCTTGTGTCTATAAAGTCCCCCTTCATTTTGACCATCTAGAAAGAGCTCATTATGTAAAAATAATCAGCTCATTATTTCTACTATTCTTTGTCTTTTTTTATAGCTACCCATAATAGAACTTAGCACAATTTTCCTAATGTTTCTTTCCATACACACATGTGACTAGGACCTTTTATAAAGCATAACAATCTGTTAAAATGATAATTCTTTCTACAATTTGGTCCTTCCGTTAGAAATTTTATCATCATGGAATGGTTTCATGGATATGCTCTCTGAATCATGTGTGACTTTAGTGGCCATTTAAGGATTTAAAATGCAGTTTTCTGTAACATGACTGGTGATTGCAGTGTGCAGTAGATGCTGCGTAGACTGGAATTCCACTATGGAGCTAGTGGGAGGAGAGTCAGGTGCAATTCATTCATTTATTTCAGTATATAATGAAAAAAATGAAAATGCCCAATAAAATCTTACTATTTTGAAAAGAGCCAAAAGTCAACTTAGAGCTAGACACCTCTTTCCAGAAGAAATAAAATTAAGTGGCTGCTTCTATGATATTTTCCCTCATAGTTTGATGAGTCATCAGAACTTATGTTACCGAACGAACCCAAATGCCCCACATTTACTCAAAATTACCATTTTAAATTTAACAATTAGCCGGGCGGTGGTGGCGCACGCCTTTAATCCCAGCACTCGGGAGGCAGAGCCAGGCGGATCTCTTTGAGTTCAAGGCCAGCCTGGGCTACCAAGTGAGTTCCAGGAAAGGCGCAAAGCTACACAGAGAAACCCTGTCTCGAAAAAACAAAACAAAACAAAAATTTAACAATTAAAGTCATTTTTTTCTTTTTTAATTTTGGACAGAGGACTGAGATTTATTCAACAGTCTTACTTTGATCTATTTATAAATATGCCTTTCTGCATTTTTATGGTCTATGTCACCGTCTATTTTTGTTTTTGTTTATTCAAGTGATTTAACAGGTTAATGCAGCAAGATAAACATAGCCCAGTTGAATATAAAAATGAGCATCTGTTGGTAATCAAATGTAAAGACAAGATTAAAACAACAGAGGCTTCTTCACTCCTCTCAGTGCCAGTTCCTCCCATTTGATGGCTCTTCAAAGGCATTGGAGAGGTATTTGTGCTGAGTTTGACCCCTAAGCTGCAACTTCCATGTGTATAGACACAAGATAAATCTTTAGAAAAGTGACACTCAAAATCAAACACAAAGCAATTTAAAAACAATATAAAGAAAAGAATGACAGAAAGAAATGAAAATTTAGCCAGGTGGTGGTGGTACACGCCTCTAATCCCAACACTCGATAGGCAAAGACAGGTAGATCTCTGAGTTTGAGGCTAGCCTGGGCTACAGAGTGAGTTCCAGGAAAGGCTCCAAAGCTAAAAAAAGAAAGAAAGAAATGAAAATTTATCACACAGCAAAGATGCAGAGACACACAATTAGCATCAGCACAGATTTTAGCTTTAATGGGAAAATCTATTTTAAGCTGTTATTCTTAAACTCTCTGTCAAACCCTGATTTGTGAGTGAATGAGTGGAAGGAAGAGAACAGCCCAGCCAAATCTGGGAAACTCGGCTCCGAGAACCCAGAAGCACGTACACACACTGGGAAAAGGCAAGGCATCCAGCAGAAAGCAATTACTTGCAATTAAAAGAAAATGCCTTTGTTAATGCTGTAAATAGAACGCAGGCACTCCTACTTCCCAGTGTTTCTTAAGAGAAAGGAAAAGCCAGGACTGTTCTGCTGAGTGACTTCACATCCTCTAGGCATCACGGCGTAAACACGACACAGGGTTCAGGTCTTTGTGCACATCACTGACCTAGCAATCAGGGAATTTTCTTCTTGAAAAAAGGAATCTGGGTTCTAAATAAAGTGTTTGTGATTCACATATTTGAAAAAGTATTTTATCTAGAATAAGTCTTACATTCTTCTTATATTCAGCATGTGCTCTCCCCATGACCCAAAGGGCATTATATGAAAAGACAATGAATGGTAATTTCAGAACTGTTAAATTGTCCAGACTCAGCACACACACATTATCAAAATCCTTCCTCTTTAAGGTGTATATACTATGCTTTTATTAAAGCAACTTATTATTGATGGTCATTTGTGCTACACCAGTTCAACTCACAAAGCCCTTTCATGTTTAATTGTAGGATCATCCATAAGAATGGCTATAGTAAACAAGAATGCATGGAATTTAAAGCAGTGATCTACAGTAACACACTGCAGTCAATCTTAGCCATTGTGAAAGCTATGACTACACTTGGGATTGAGTATGTGAATCCCAGAAGTGGAGTAAGTATGCCCATGACATAATTATATGACCCAGGTGGAATTTGAGCCACGGAATCATAGGATTGTGTTTGTTGTCTTATTCTATGTCAAAAGAACATAATATAATAATTTTGCAAATATTAACTATCTCCAACTTAAATTTTCCCATTTTTCTCTGAATGAAACCTCTTTTCCATTGTTCACTATAATTTTATTAAGCAGTAATTGTTTTTTAGGATTTAAACCTAATATTAAATATAAGAACATAAGAAAGAAACACAGCTGTACTATGGTTTATAATAAAGCATCCAGATGATTTTTTCTGCATTTTAATTATTAATAATTTCACACATTATGATGCTTTAAAAATCTACTTATTTTTAAAATATATAATATGCAAAGACTATTTTAATATGCAAATTATGAGTATATTATTGTCTAAAAGTGACCCAGCTCACAAAATAAAAGCATTAAAAAACATTCTCTATTTCCACAAGGCCCCTCCCTGATTAGCTGGTCACCTCCAGAGGGCATCAACTGAGCAATCCCCTGTGGAATCAGTGTACAGGAGCAATAAGCACAGGAAGAACCATATGCAAGATTAGTGTGAAACACAAAACTGTGTTCCTCTTCTCCTTCCCTCCCCAGGCATCCAGTATGGGGGTGACCATCTAGATGAGGAGTGGAAGTTATCAGGATGAGAAGGATAATGGCCATCTCTACCCTGTTTATTTTACAGGAAAGGGTAAATCCCCTTTCTTCCCATCAGTTTTCTCAGAGAGGCATGGGGGAGGGTGAAGAGAGAAAGAGAGTGCAGAAATACTAAGACTAAGCATACTTTAGGGCAAATCCTTTGCAAAGTCTGCTGTCTATGTTCTAAAATCTTACTTTTCTAGCTTTCCCCACAATTTGGCTCCAGTTAAGTTTTCCACTTCTCTGGCTCCACCTTCCTTCACAAGTGTAAAAGGGACACTTGGAGAGGAACTTCAAGACCCTCCCATCTTTATCATTTGATGATTTATTGAACCTATTCTATTTATAGCTATTCTGCTATCTCTGACTCTGGCTTTTCTTAAGCACATAGAATTTTACAACGGCTTTTAAGAAATGGACTGTTATAATCCTTTAATTTTAAGGTGAGAAAAGAAATAGACTGAAAGAGAGTAGTTGGTTAACTTCAAACAGCTGACGTCTAGGGCCGAGCATGTTGCCCGGTTTCCTTTATGGTGCTTCGTCCTTTGTGAAGACTGTTTTCAATGATTTACATGGCAATGATTATTTTACTTTTCCTTCCCAGGCAATAATAGTTACTAAAGAGTGTGTGCCTTCAGCATTCTTTGACAATAATGTAAAGATCTTGGAATTTGTATATGAAATATTCCATGTATTTTGTCAAGGAAGTAGAAAAATCACAAAATTTCATAATCCTTCTCTGGTGGTTTGAAAGAAAATGTCTCCCATAACCCCATAGGGAATGGCTAATAGGAGACCTGGACTTGGAAGAGGCGTGACACTTGTGGGCAGACTTTGAGGTCTCAGATGCTTAAGTGAGGACCAGTGTGGCAGTCTCTTCCTGTTGCCTGTGGCTCAAGATGTAGAGCTCTCAGCTCCTTATGCAGCACCACGTCTGCCTGCATGCCTTCCCTGTCCCACCATGAGGATAATGGACTAAGTCTCTGAACTGTTAGCCAGCCCCTGTTAAATGGTTTCCTTTGTAAGAGTTGTTGTGGTCATTGTGTCTCTTCACAGCAATAGAAACCCTAAGACAGTGTCTTTAAAAAAATAAAAAAAAAAAAAACAAAAAAAAAAACTGTGCTGCAACATAGCCCAGGCTTTACAAATGGGAGATGCTGCTGGGCGGTGGTGGTGCACGTGCCGGGCAGTGGTGGCGCACACCTTTAATCCCAGCACTCAGGAGGCAGAGACAGGCAGATCTTTGTGAGTTTGAGGCCAGCCTGGTCTATGGAGCGAGATCCGGGAATGGAGCAAAGCTACGCAGAGAAACCCTGTCTCGAGAAACCAAAATAATAATAATAATAATAATAATAATAATAATAATAATAATAAACGGGAGATGCCAGCCAGTCCTGTTGGTTCAGCCTTGGGTGGGGTGAAAACAATAGACTGAAAACAATAGACTGAACTACCATTATGCTTACTGACAGAGTTTTTAAAACTGCATTTCATTCAATGGTGTAAACTGAAGTAGCTCATAAAGTTGCTGTGACGCCTCAGGAACATCTGTGTCCTGTGTCCCAGAATATCCGAATACCATAGTTTCCTAGGACTACACAGATCATATTTTTGTTTCAACTGAAGTTGTACTTTCAATCATATTCACTTAGTACTTTATTGTGAGATGAACATGTTGCACCTGGTTTAAATTGCTTATTCAACCTCTTGATTTCTAAGCATTATGTTTGTGTGCCTTTCAGATTCCTGATGAGGTAGATTTTTTGTTTATCCAAGTTTATACATTTTCACATAATCATTCATTTGCACACCATCACAGAGATTGCCATTCAAGGACAGTCCTGACAGAAAATCAGTGTAAGTTGCATTAGCCCCTGAATCTCTCAGTTTAAGTAAACCCACTGAACCTCTCTGTTTTAATTTCTTCATACACAAAATGTTAGTGCTTTCCCAATAAAATTATAAAAATTATCAAATCAGGAAGAGAAATATAAATAGCCCCTTTAAATCCAGAATATTGTAGAATATAAGGTCCAGGTAAATATCAGCTATTTTTATTTTTTGACAGTCAGTTTAAATACAGACTAATTAAAATTTATGTACTGAAATGCACTCACCAAAGATCATTTGAAAAAATATTTTATTATTTTATGCGGCAGACATTTGGATTGCTTCTGGAGATGCATTAGGCACTCATAAATAGTTGAAATAGAAAAATCCATCTGTATTCGGAAAGGAAAGCTTGATGTTGAGCAAATCTTTATAAAGCATTTAGTAGTCAAAGAGGTTATCACAGCTGGATGTGAATGTCTGTAAATCCTTATTCATTGAAAAAGTGATTGAGACAGATTGGATTTGGAAATGTCCTGTGTATACACTCTATAAGATGTTTACACATATAAGCAATTGAAAACATGCCTTTAAGGCTCAAAGAGGTATTCTGTCTACAGATACAAATTTAGGAGGTCTGGGCATACTGTACAGACTATTGTAATTAACATAAAGGAACTTAAAGGGATAGCAGATGAGAAGAAGTAATCAAGTGCTTAGACTAAGAAAGATTTTTAGGAAGTAATGATATGTATCATTTTAATGTGACATTTTCTAGTTGCTGCATAGGTATATGAAACCAGGAAAGCCTAATGATCTCAGTTTGATGTATGAAATACATATAAAGAGAGGAGACAACTAACTCCACAAATTGTGCTTTGACTTCCACATGTACACTATTACATGCCTGTACCTACCCACACATCACACACACACACACACACACACACACACACACACACACACACACGTATAATAATAAGGATGGTGGTGGTGATGAGGATTATGATACTTTTAAAAAGAAAAGAAAAAAACCTTTGCTCAAATATTCTGCAATTCAATTCATGTGAGAAAATAAGTCTGAAATACTTGTACTCTATAAGAATTCAAGAATTCTCAACAGCTGTAGTATTCAAAGACTTAAGTCCAATAACAACCAACTTTGACATTTCTGTTGAGCATTCCTCAGTCATGTAGACTAATTATCCATTCCTTGCTCTGATATGCTCTTTTCTCTCTTCTTTGGAACTATGACTGCAGAGTTCAGAATGAATTCAACAAGATTCTAAGACTGCCTGAGGCACATATTATTTTTGTTTTGTTTTGTTTTGTTTTTCGAGACAGGGTTTCTCTGTGTAGCTTTGTGCCTTTCCTGGAACTCACTTGGTAGCCCAGGCTGGCCTTGAACTCACAGAGATCCGCCTGGCTCTGCCTCCCGAGTGCTGGGATTAAAGGCGTGCGCCACCACCGCCTGGCTGAGGCACATATTATTGATGAGCAATCACTGCATAACCTGCAGAGAAATACTTCTTCATTTCTCTACAGTGTAGCTCTTGAGTAATGGTTCTCAACCCTCCTAATACTGCAACCCTTTAATATAGTTCTACATGTTGTGATGACCCCCAACCATAAAATTATTTTCATTCTTCTTCATGAGTACAGTTTTGCTACTGCTATGAATTGTAATGTATAATGAATCAAAATGTGTGAAATATCTGTGTTTTTCAAAGGTTGCCTTTCACAGGCGACTCCCTTTGAAAGAGTAGTTTGACCCCCCAAAGGGTCAAACCCACAGGTTGAGAACCACTACTCTAGAGACTCACAATCCTGAGATAATAAGTTTTTCCAGAACTAGCACAATTCTCAAGTATTCTGAAATATGTCATAGGAAAATTAAATCTTTAGAATGCCATTAAAACCCTAAGAATAATATTTGAAATAAAAATGGCAGACTATTGGAGACCCCTTGGTTTCTTGAGAATCAGTGTGTCTATTATTTTGGTTCACTCAATCAACAATATTTTAGCAACATGTATGTTGATCATCGGAGTGTACAAATAAACAAAACAACAAATATCTTTGCCCTCACATATGTATACACTAAAAAATTAATAAAGGAAGAAGATGAAAGGAATTACAATAAATACCATGAATAAGATAAAATGGGAAAGAGTTAGTATGAGAATATTAGAAGAATAGAAAGGTGGAGAAAGGTTCCTTGTGAAAGTAGTCACTGCAAATACATCTGCATAGAATAAGATGTACACATCAACCCTCAAGATGGGCTTAGGAGTTTACAGTGTAGCAGGAGTTCCAGTACTTGAGGCTTGAGGAGCAAGTGCAGAGAGAAACAGTGACTAATGGGAAAGGAAGAATGGAAAGAAAGACATAAGTGTAGGATGGAAAGCTTGGGAGTCATAGTAAAAGAGTGGGCTTTGAATGTGGAGAGAATTGCTTGAGCATTTAAAACAGAAGAGTAAGATAACCCGTGGAATTTCAATTTTCCATCAACTGACTACTGTGTAGAGATAGCTTTGAAAAATAACTATGTAAACTATGGACAAGGCCTCATTGTGTGACTCTGGTTGGCCTGGAACTCACTTTGTAGAACAGGCTGTCCTTGAACTCACAGATCTCTGCCTGTATCTGCCTACCAAGTGCTGGGATTATACATGCTTGGCTATATACAGATTTTAGGTGTTACATTTTCTTCAAATTTAAAATATAATTGGTGAGTTCACATTCTTAAAAATGAACTTTAATTCTTAAAATTATTTATGTTTCCACTATCATACAAGAGTATCAAGTATTGAACTGTTCTACATTCAATGAAATGTAGTTATGTAGAAAAAAAAAATACTAACTTATCTGTTACCCAGGATTTTGGAGAACTATAGCAGTGGAACACAGCTACAGGTGTAACCTTGACTGAAAGACAGGCTCCTCAGTGGTCATGGTCTTCTGCTTCCAGAGTAAGCAGTGCCAAAGGGAAGCTCAGGCCTCTGTGAAAGAAGGTGGTGTCTACCTAGACAGCCAGGCCAGGCTAATCAGCCTGTAATGAAGGATTCTTAACTTAGTCTGTACAATTGAGCTGCCTGAAAGATTAAACACACAGAGACATACAAACACACATAGACACACATAGACAAATACACACAAGCATACACACATACACACACATACACACACAGTCGCATCACAGACACACACACACACACACACACACACATGAGTACACACACACACAGAGACACACACATGTGATACACAGACACACGTGCATACACACAGACACATACACACAGACACACATGAATACACACACACACACACACACACGAGTACACACACACACGAGTACACACACACACACAGAGACACACATATGTGATACACAGACACACATGCATACACACACACACATACACACACACACACACACACACACACACACACACACACACTTACGCTCATTTGTTTTCCTGGTGTTGTTGAGCTAGGAATACATTTACTGTTAGTCCACATGCTTAAACTAAGTAGCCTGAATTAAAAATCACCAGGGGCTCTACCCACGTGTGTGTGTGACAGAAACTCAGAAGTAAAGGCATAATCAACCCAATCAGACTGATGTTCTGCAAGAAGATACCACGACTGAGGAACTGGTCGAAAGGGCTTTGGTGACATTTAAATGTTTTAAGGGAAAATATACTCATATTACCAACATAAATAGACTCTACTTTAGCTTACAGTGGAATAATGCAGAGCAAGGAAGAGCATATTAGTTTGATTTCTAAAGGATTGCTCAGAAAGCAAGTGATGTTTTCTTTTAGGAATGGACCCTGCGAACAGCTACCTCATGGCACCATTTGTTCCAAGGCACATTAACAGTGGAAGAAAGTGCCTACCAAATGGTTAGCTCTGAAACCATATATATAAGTAACAATATAAAGACAGAGCAGATACCTTTGAATGAAAGATAGCAAGGAGGGGCTTGTGGGAGGGGATTGAAGGAGGAAAGGGAAGGGACCAATTATGCAATTATATTATAATATCAAAAATCAATGAGAAATTAACTGAAGGGTTCATAAGCCACTGGATTTGCAGTTTTCTAATAGGAAGGAGGAATTTTAAAATATATCCTCCATTAATCCTAGAAAATAAGGTCAAGTCTTGCATTTTTGCCTTTTAACAATCATCTGAGCATCCTGCTTGTAATAATAAAACCCAATCAGAAAGATGGAAAAGGTTCCCTTTTAGTTTTAACAGTCTATAATAACAAAAGTCATGTTGTTAATATCTTAGGCAAAGAAAATACTTTTAATATAACACAGAATAAACTGGAGTTGGTCATGTCACCGACCCCGAATTCTTCCTGGACAGACTTCCCTCGCTCACAGCAGCCTCGAGCTATCCACACTGTGCTAGTGTTTTGGGTCCTGTGCTGCCGCCTGTTGTATTTACTGCGTCGTCCAAAGGAGAGCTGAGAGAGTTGCACTGTCCCGTAAGCAGCCCACTGGAGTGTTTGCTGGCTGTTGTGAGGAGGATGACACTGCGTGCCACACTGTGAAGTGGTGAAACGCTCGTCACCAGCATATCATTGTGATAGCAGGCAGAACCTGAGCTTTGGATACTGATACTCTGCGATCTGAGGCCAGATTTTACTGTTTACCTAACCAATTACCAAACAATCACCAAAATTTATTTAACTGTCTTGAGACTCAAATTCCTAACCTTAATTTTTTCGGACAAAGTTTTGATTACTAGTATAAATTATGGCCTACTATAAGTTGTTTAAACTGTATTTATTTAGCAAATTCCTTTCCTTCCTCATTACTTGCCTACCCTACTACGCACTGACACAATACTTACTCTGTTTTTTGTTTCTTAGCCCCTTCTCACCTCTGCCCAATGGCAACTTTACTACAAAGGTACACAATTGACACAACCCAGCAGAGAGCCTTAACACGTTTGTGGGTCTAAGTGTGTCATCGTTTGCCAGAATGATCACAAAGAAACATCTCACGATAAATAATAGTTTACAACAGTCTCATTTTTCTTTTACTCTAGCATTTTGCCTCAAGCCACTATGGACTAGACCAAAGCACTGCTACTCTTTTTGACCAAATACTCAGATGTCAATGATGCATACCAAAGATTCTGATTTCTCCATATAGTATTTTATAATTTTTCCAAAGAGCGACTTTTCCAGATCTTGGCCTGTTACTATAGTGGGTTCTAGTTTTATTGCTCTTAACAGATTTTGGGGAAAAAAAATGATCAGTGAAATTATTGGCAAAAAAAAACCCCAAAAAAACCTGGATAATAAAAAAACTTTTTACAACACTCCATTTAAAACAATATCTGAGCCTAACTAACATGCTTTTGTTCTCCCCATGCCTCTGTCTTCCAGGAAGACAAACAACAGCTTCACATGATGGCAAATACACTGGAAGATGGAGACATGACACCGCAACTGGCAGAGGTGATTAAGCGACTGTGGGGAGACCCAGGAATTCAGGCCTGCTTCGAAAGGGCATCAGAATACCAGCTCAACGACTCTGCCGCTTAGTAAGTGACTTTCCTGGACAGGAATTTCAGATGATGCATAAGTTTGTAACACATGTGCATGTAAGCACAAGTAAGGAAAAAACGGTTTTGCATTTTCTTATAGAAAACTGAGAGACAATTGAAAAGATGTAAAACAATTTGCCTGAGAAGAAGCAACTGTTACACATATCTTCTCTTTATTAAAACAAATTAACCATGACACACAGTGCTTAGCACCAACGCAGACAGATGGTGTGCACACTGACATTTGGGGCTATATCATATATTTCAATGTTACTTAAATCATCTCCTAGAATAATGTTTTATTAGTGATATATGCATTAGCTCACTAAGTTATTGAGCAAGATACAAAATTCTGGAAGACAATAGTTGATTGGTTTCCAGACTTTAGCATATTGTGACATCCTGTTGGAGTCAATCACAGCAAATATTAGAAAGTAAGTATTTAAGAATAATAAAGAACTTAGGAGGACATTAAAGTGCTTGTAATGTAATTGTTACCATGACCTAAAATTTTTTTATATCAAGTACTTCTTAAATTATCCTGGAAACTCCTAGAAGAGGAAAGACAATGAGTAAAGAGCCAGAGTGTTGTGTTTGACCAGTCAATTCCACAGTTCTCGTAAAAGAAGAGAGGAAAGGCCTTAGCTAACTAAGGGCTCATGCCTCACTAATTGGGGCCCTCTAGTGTGCTATTTAAATCCACAAGAGTTAAGAGCAAACATGGACTCAGCAGGGAAAGCACAGTCTCTTCAGGATTGGAAGTAAATCATCAAGGTATTTTAAGTGATTTGAGTCATAAGGTCTAAAAACCTCTGTTTGGTTTATAAACTACAGGCTTTGACATCCAAATCCCATATTTGCTTATTAAAATCAGCACTTTAGAAGAAAATCAATTTGCTAATGCCTCTTCTTTGCCTGAAATAATTTACAAATGCAAAGAAAATTCTTTAAAATGTATCTTTACTGACGCTTTCATTAAATGGATTTTATTTCTATTTCTATAAGTATATGCTTTTTATTCTCTTACTTGGGCATGAAATGACTTAATATCATACATCTACCACATATCAGATTTTATTCATAGGAAATCCACAGTGTTTCAAGTAAGAGAAAAAAATTTAAAACTGTAAAATCCTCTATACTTTCTTTAATTCCTTTATATCTCAATTCATCACCCATTTAAAGTCAAATGGTCTTTATTAGCATAAATAATGATACATTTTCACATTTAGTATTTCTGAGACACAATTTTCCTTTTCTTCTTGAGCAAAATCCCTTTAGGTGTATTGTTCTTTTTCAACTTAAAAGTAAATGATTTTTCCAAATTTGCTAAATACCTACTCAATCTATTTTTAATAGTAAAAGCACTTGACTTAAAGTCATTTTGTTAGATGCTGATGTATAAGAACTCCTCAACTTAATCTCTGAACAAATTCAACTTTATAAGCAATAACTAACATTCAGTAGGACTTTACCCCCAAAATTGTGTTCCCATGACAGGAAACCACACTTTATCATTTTTAAATGTGTTTGCGGGCATGGCTCAATGTAATGTTCAAATTTACCAGGAAATTACTATGTTATTACTATTTATATTTAAATTTATCACAGAAATAGCCATATTGCTAAGCTGTTAAGTCCATAGTGTCAGACACAATAGTCAAAATGAAAGAAAATACAATTTTAATTTGGATATATTGTTTACAAGGATGAAAATGCTAAGAGCACTTTCCATCCTTTAGCAGACTCAGAGCATGGCGTTTAATCAAGCTTATACCTACCCATCACTGAACAAAAAGCAAGTAAACAAAAGGAACAAGAACGAAATAGCTCCCTCTAATAAGAGCAGGAATTCTGGAAGAGTTAAGGGCTTCACCATGCACTGATGGACTGTGGTTTGGCTACAGTAGTCAGATGGCTATAGTGTGCACCCACATGAGGTACCTGGGATCTTTCATTGAGCCATATGGATTTTATCATGACCCTTCATGGAAATGACTGTGTTATAAACTAAGTAATCCATGCAAAGATACCCAGAAGATTAATAACAAGAAAAAATTCAAATTAAATCATTCCCACAACAGGACCTTTGAAGAACTTGTAGTAACTGTTGTTGGAAATCATTCCAAGGCATCCTACCACATGTAAATACATCTAAATAGCCTTGTATGGAGAATAGTCTTCCACTCATCTACCTACATGATAGCAAATCTGTCTGTTCTGCAGACTTTATAAGGCACAGGTAAAGTAGTGTTGAGGAATTCATAGATAAGAGCTTCCCAGGAGCTAGTTGTGGACTGCACTCTGCAACTGTGGCATCCCAGCTGCTGGTTCCTACCATTCTAAGCATCCACTTGAAAAGCAACAAATGGAGTTTGTTTTTCAATGTACTTTAAACTCTTAAAGTGCACTTGTACTGAATTGCAGTGTATTCTAATACAAAGCTAAAAATATGAATATATTCTATTTTATTTTGTTTCTATTAGCTACCTTAATGACTTAGATAGAATCACAGCCCCTGGGTACGTGCCAAACGAGCAAGATGTTCTACATTCCAGAGTGAAAACGACTGGTATCATTGAAACTCAATTCTCCTTTAAAGACTTGAACTTCAGGTATGAACAAGCATGTCTTCTAAGTGTGGATGGAGCAAACTTCCAGCTCAGTATTTTTTCATGGAGAACTCTGTAACTGAAAGTCAAGTGCAATGATTTTGGCTAGACCTCCTTAACTGACATTATACCACCCTTCTGTCCTGCACTCCTCCAGCTCACTCCAAACCTGTCGTTCCTTCTAGGCTGCATTTCTCAAACAAGTGGTATCCAGATTCTGTTTCTAATACTTAAAAATGACATTTTACATTGAGTTTTATTTTAAGAAAATGTATTTAAATAGCCTTTTAGCAACAGGTGTTAGGGATACTATTTCACTTACCCTTACTTCCCTATTTGTTTGAAATATTCCTTAAATCGACCTTTGTTTAAAATGCAAATAATTAAAATATCATTATTTGAATGTAATGCTATTTGGAAGAATCACAAGAACTTTTCGTCAGCCTGTTTTTGGTATGGAAATGCATCCCTATTTTACTGCTATTTCATTGAATTCCCTTTCAAGTAAACCTTTGAAATTCTACTATCAAATTACTCTTTGAATATATTAAGAAATGGAAATCATAATACAATGTCAGATAACATCTCTTGGTTCTTAATAGCTTTCACATTTTCCACCCTGAGTTAGGACAGTATGTCTGTTCATATTTATACAAAGCTTTGTACTATTTTCTATGGATTTGGGGATAAGATAGAATATTACTAATACTAGATTCCAACTAAATATGTTAGTAATGAAAAATTGCTAAAACTACATAATAAATAAGGTCAGCTATCCCCGAAATAATGGAAATGTACTCAAGGGATTAAAAAGAAAAGGAAAAAAAACCTGGAGAACAGCTGATATGAATTGTTTATAGCCAATTATGAGGAAAAAGTAACTAAATGCTAATTAGCTAGTATCCTAAACTCAGTTTAAGGGTAATAAAAGTTTTGAAATGCTATAAAATGTCAAAGTTGGTTTTTATGTGCTAACTAATTAGAACAGCTATTAGAATATTTTCAAGTGATATGAAAGTAATATCTTCCAAATTTGTACTAAATTTCAGGCCTACAAATAGTTAATTTTCTGGAATTAATTAATTCATTGGCCACATATGGGAGCAGGGCAAAGGGACAGCAGAGACCGCAGTCAACACTCCCTGGGCAAACACGCTGAAGGCGTCTCCTTAGACCTCGCTCTGTTTTGTTGAGCCCGATGATCTTTGCCCTAGTTTCTGGAGTTTCCTTATGGGAGCCAAGTCCAAAGCTGTTCCCTCTGCCTCCCTCTGCTTGCCAGGACCTTTTCCACACACTCCCTTTTCTGTCTTGCTGTCTTTCTTTCCTAATTCCTACTGCACAGACTGGAACTGATGTGGCTGTGAGGCTCCCTGTTGGTTCTCCAGGAAACAACAGCAGGCATTATGGATCTCTTAGCTAGCACACCTATGATCAAGGTTGGATCAAGTTAAGAACCAGCAAAGAGTTAAGCATCTTGATGTTCCCTGTCTTACATAAGCCAATGGAATTTTCTCAGCCCCAGGTCATCTGAGTCACAGAGCAGTTGTGGTGATGAATGTCACCTGGTAGATATCCCCATCCCCCAGTGGTGTCATCCCCCACTCCACACTGACCCTCTTTAACAGTCCACTCAGCAATAAGCTTGTTCTCTGGTTTTAACAGTCCAAGCAATAAGACTTTTGCATTTGCTGTACTCTTTACTTACAGTGTTTTGCTCCTTTTTATCATAAAGATTCCAAATTAAAAGATGTTTATGCCACACCTCTGAGCCTTGGCTCATCTGTTTACTATCCATAAGTAGTTGTCTCATGACAACACGCAACAGTGTCCTGGCACACTGTTGAACAAGTGCTTTTCAATACAGTAGGGTGAATGAAGAATGGAGAAAAAGAGCTAATTTGTAGTTATTAACGATTTCTATGGAGTAAATGCCTCTGCCCTGCCAGTTTCAAGCTACTAGCGTTACATTACACATTCAAAGTTAGGAGGAAATTCAAATAAACAGCTGTCTCCACCATGCCCCCCCTTCCATAATACTATACCAACCTACTTTCCTTTTTCTCCATGTTCCCATACATGATCTCCTCGCTTCTCTTTTTCATTTCCCTTTCTTGGTTCTCATTTCTACTTCATGCACCCTCAACCTTAAAAAGTCAGGGGCTACATATGATTATGACCTGCCACCAATGCTTACCAGAATGGTTCACAAGAGAAAGCAAATTGTCATCGGCTTTAGTTGAATGTGCAAATATATCAAGTGAAGCACAATTTATACAGAATTGTTGCATGTGACATGGTAAGCTGGGTGATGCTGTATCTGATAAAGAATTGAGGAATGGAGGTTGGGGAAGAATCTCCAAATGGCTTAAAAGAAACACTGAAGTTGTCATCAAACTGTACAGCATCCTGTTTATAAAAAGTGCATCTTTACAAGATGTCATTGATGGGCTCTTAGGCACATTTGTATGAAAAGCATTCTTTTCTTGTAAAACAATTATTGTATAAAGACGGTCTTCTTTTATATTCCCTTTCATAGAAAAATGGTATGAGAGAAAAATAAATCACAGCTTGTTGGGGAGATAACAAATTACTTAAGTATTTGAAGAATTTTAAAGTTTATTCACATCAATTGAGATATAATAACAACTATTTAATAAGTTCCCAAAGTTTAACTTTCTAACTTCCCTTCAGCATTTGCCCGGGTGTTAAAATACATTCCATTAGCATTGATTTGTATTCACATAGCACAAATCATCCTAAGACTATTTAAAACTAAAGAGTTAATTTACATATTAAAATAGAGAACTCTAGAATTTTAAATAGGAATATCAAAATGAAAAGCTATGTCTGCCAAAGTACTGTATCATTTCCATGCATCATCTAATTTAATGGAAATTAGCCTAGAGTTCTTATCAAGCCAGAGTGCCAACTGTCAAGCTGATAGAAGAACTTATCTTAAGAGTTCTTATCAAACTGGAGTTCCAACTACCAAGCTCACCAAGGATGTTTACAGATTTTCAAGTTGCTAAGTCATTGGAAATTAGAATGCAAATCTAAGCCCTTATGTTGTGGAGTAATTCTCCAGACTTAAGTGATTTAGAAATAAATAAAAAATGAGTTATCAATTGTAGAAAAGTCATTTTCTCCTTAAATGTTCCACAATTAAACTATAGGAGCCAGAAAGGCTTGAAAATATTTCAACATAGAGCTTAAAATTTATAAATTTGACATAATTGCTTTCAAGAATGGTTGAGCAGATCTGTGATTTGAAAAAAAAAAGACAGTTTTCTTAAAATATGAAGTTGAATTCTATTCACTGTGTTCATTTCCAAGAGTATGAGTCACCAGGATTAGCTATGAGGCTGCTTGTCTAGCCAGGAGCTGCATCCCAGTTTAGATTTGTTATTCTGTATTAAAACTCAGAGAACATTAATCCACATATGCTGCATATTTGTTACATATGTGGTTGTGGTTAATATTACCAGAATAATATATGATCTAATTTGATTATTTGTTTGCTTTGCAGAGCTGAGCATAAAACCTAGGAATGTCAACATTCTAGGCATGTTCCTCTAACTGATGAGCTGTGCACCTAACCCTTGATTTTGAGACAGTGTCTTGATACATAGCGTTAGGCTGGCCTTGAATTCATTATGTAGCCTATGTTAGCTTCAAACTTGCCACCTTTCTGCATCCTCCTCCTAAGTTCTCAGATTGTGTGTATGTACCAACAAACATAGCCTAGAATTTATTTAATGACTCTATGATTATAAATTATATGACTGAAATATTTTTCTATTTTTCTTTTATTGAAAATAGTTTTTCATACAACGTGTGATAAATGGCATTTGTAATTATGGTAGTTTTCAGAATTGGTACACTTATACTTCTAAATATTTTTGATTATATTTTAATGTCAAGAGTAATTAAGATCCAACCCCCTCCCCCTGCATCAAGGCTGTACAAGGTGTCCCATCATAGGTAGTGGGCTCCAATTAGCCAGCTCATGCACCAGGGATGGATCCTGATCCTACTGCTGGGGGAGGGGGGGTGACTTAAGCAGATCAAACTACACAACTACCATGTTTATGCAGAGGGCCTAGTCCAGGCCCAGGGAGGCTCCACAGTTGTTGGTCTAAAGCTCATGAGTTCCCACTAGTTTGGTTTGGTTGTCTCTGTAG
>CABHPP010141451.1:14688-27913 GCA_902168425.1 Peromyscus attwateri | reverse complement strand
AGAATTGCATCAAGCCTTTATATCTTTTCAATAATATAATCATTTTTACAATATTAGTTCTAATGATCAACAAGCCTGAGCAGTTGTTATATCTTCTAGTATCTTCTCCAGTTTCTTTAACATTTTAAAGTCTCACTCTAGACTTTCACTTCCTTGGTTAAGTTTATTCCTAGATTTTCTGTCTCACTTTCTTTATTATTGCTGTGATAAAATACGCCCACCAAAACATCTTAGGAGAGAAGGGGTATATTTTGGATCATAGTTTAAGGTTAAAACTCATTATGGCAGAGGAGTCACAGCAGCAGGAGCTTGAGGCAGCTGACCATGTTGCATCCACACTAGAGAAGCAGAGTGATGGATGCTAGTGTTCAGCTCCCTCCCTCTATTTTGTATAGCTCACTGTCACACCCAGAAGGGAGTGTCAACATATTATTGCTATGCAGGAAGGCTACTGATTTAGGTATGTTGGTTTTGTGTCCTGCTACATTACTGGATGTGTCTATCAGCTCTAAGAGTTTTCTGGCAGAGCGTTTAAGTTCTCTTACATACAGGATCACAGTATTTGCAAGTGAAGTTTTATATATTTATATAAATTTGTATATATTTATATATATATATAAAACTTCTTTCTTATCTGTATCCTAGTTTTTTTTTCACTCAGCTCTAGCTAAAACTTCATGCACTATATTGAATAAGATTGTCATATCACTTTTTAATTACACTGAAATGTGTTCATTTTATTCCTACTTTCTTCAGTTTCTTTTTTCTATAAAGGAAAAGAATCATTTGGTTTCTGTCTTTGAATCTATTCACATATTTATTGATTGTGTACTATATTTTGAACCATCCTTGCATACTAGAAATGAATCCAAGTGCGTCACGATGAATGATATTTTTGGTTCATTGTTGAATTTTGTTAAGTGTTTTTGCATCTGTGTTCATCAAGAAGACTGGTTTATGCTCTTTCTTCTTTCACTGTGTCTTTATCAGGTTTTGGTATCAGGGTAGCACTATTTTATGATGGATTTGGCAGCATTCCTTCCCTTTTTATGTACAGAACAGTTGGAGGAACACTGTTGGTCCTTCCTAAGTCCAGTCGTGAATTCATCTGGGCTGAGCTTTAAGTCACAAAGTTGGTTATTATTCCTGCAGTTGCCTTACTTGTTATGGATCTGCTGAGGTTGTGGACATCCCCTCGGTTAATTCTGGTAAGTCATATGGATTGAGCATTTCTTTTTTGATTTTCTAACTTTTTGGAATGTAGGTTTTCCAAAGTGTGTCTTAGTGATCCTCTGAATTTCTTTAGTATGTTGTGGTAGCTCTTCTTTCACTTCCAATTTACTGATTTGTATTTTTTTCTTTTTTGTTATTAGTTTAGCTAAGGGCTTATCAATCAGTTCTTGATTTCTAGTTTTAATTCATTGTGATCAAATAGAATGTAGGAAATATATTTCAGTTTTCTATATGTATTTTAGGACACTTGTCCTAAAATAACATCCATTTTAAACGAAATTCCATGGGCTGGTGGGAGGTATGTATAGTCTGCAGCATTCGGGAATGTTCTGTAGAGGTCTGCTATATATTTTATTTTTTGAAGCAATTGTGAATAAGATTGTTCTTCCTAAGCCTGAGACACTGGGTGTGGCTTGAGCATATATGAGACCTCAAAGCCCACCTCCACAGTGGCACACTTCCTCCAACAGGGCCATACTCACTCCAACAAAGCCACACTTCCTAAAAGTACTTTGTATTTTCAATAGCTGTCTGAAAATGCTTTATGGTGCCATGGTTTCCTCGAGTCAGCCATGAGCAGTGGAAATGTCACGATGGTAGACATGCTTTATCTATGCATGGCACAGTGTAGCACCCTCTGCTTTCATGTGACTATCCAGACTCTGAAGTGTGCTAAGTATAAGTGAAGATATAGATTTTAACTTTAATTTATACAATTATAATTTCAATTGTAACCGGCATGTGTGGCTACTCTACCACTCAGCTGAGTGTTAGGGCCTTGCTTTCAATAGTGTGCCATTATGATTAGCAGTGACTGTACACCTACAGACCTTGTCAGAAACACAGAACTGCTAACCACACCCCAGAATTTCCGAATCCGAATCTTAACAAGATTCCCTTGAACTGTTATGTACATATAATTTTAGGACCACTTGGTTACATTATTAGAACCTTGCAGAAGTGTTGGAAAACCAAGGATTTCCTCATTTCCTGCCCTTTCTGTACCATTTGTCCATGTATTACACCCAGCTGACGTCTCCTGAAGATGTGGGCTTTGTCTGGGCAGATGTCACTGGCTGGAGGGTGCATGACAGACTCCTTGCTTGCCAAGGCCTGTGATGCCTTTCATGACTTTCCTTGTCATCTCACTTGAGAAGTAATTTCCTTCTTTGTTGCTAGGGAACTTTATATGTATCCACGACAAGACGTGTTTGTTTGTGATTTGGGACTGTGTGTGTATCTGGAATCTTCATTTTTAAACCACATTTTTTGAAAAGAACTTTTAAAAATACAAACTTAAAGTAGTAAAGTAGTTAAGTACTAAATCATCATCTTCAACTCAAGGAAAAATTTCACTGTCTTTTCCTAACTGAACATGAGGCCCAAACTATCAGGGGGCTAAATTGCTTGAATATTGACTTAGCATTCTTTATCTAAGATGCCATGCATGTGAAGCAAAGGCACCTTCAGGCCTCTCCTGGTTCACCCCCACCCCAAAACATACTTACAGACGCCCACGTTGCATAAATCTTTCTTCAGTTCTAGACATATATTCATCTGCCTGTGAGCATGTTGCAAAGATTTTTGCATAGGTATTTTGAAATTTGGTCCCTCATTGTCTTGCCTCTAACCCCCCAATCCCTCCAATCTTCCTGCAACTTGGGAATTGTCTCTAGATGCCCACATCTTCCTAAGCCCCCATGACTGTTCATCGTCATCTAGGAGAGTAGGAATGGCAACTCACTTTGGTTTTATTTCTGATTGTCAACAATATTGAAGATACTTTCATGTATTTCTTGTTCTGTCATTTTCCTTCTCTATGACTGATTCATCTTCTTGGTGTGATTAGCAGAAAGTAATGTTTACCAGACTGTAGCTTATCATTTCACTTCTTTGTGCTGACTTTTACAGGAAACAAATTATTTATTTATTTATTTATTTATTTAGTTTTTTTGAGACAGGGTTTCTCTGTGTGGTTTTGGTGCCTGTCCTGGATCTTGCTCTGTAGACCAGGCTGGCCTCAAACTCACAGAGATCTGCCTGGCTCTGCCTCCTGAGTGTTGGGATTAAAGGCGTGCACCACCACCACTTGGCTCCAATTTTTAAAAGTTAATGCAAATTGACTCCAATTTTTATAGTTAATGCAAATTTGTCAACCTTTTGTAATCTATATTAAGCCTATTATTATATAAAATTATAATTTTATAAAATATATTGTGCTTTTCCAGGACTCATTGTGAAGACCCTACTCCACCAAAAGGCCATGGAGACATCTTCCATATTTATTCTCATTTTAAAAATGTTTTTAGTTTTGCATCTAAGTATTTGTGATAGAATCTAACCTCTTTAAAAATGATCCCAGGAAGTATTGGACAATCTTTTTCTTTCATTTTTGGTCTACACTGGCATTTCCACCATGCCCATGTTTCTATTGGTAGGCCCATTTCTGGATACAATGCTTTGAACCATTAGTTGATTTATCTGTTTTGTACCATGCGTACACTCTAGATTTCTGTAGCTTTATGCCCCCAAATCTCAGGGATTTGCTACGTCACCATACTTGTGACTTGAACTTGTGGAGCTCCTGCCTTAGTCTCCCAGGTGCTGCTATTACAGGTGTGCATCGTCACCCCCAGCTGAATTTCTGTAGCTTCAAATAAGCCCTAATGTTTGCTAAGGCAAGTACCTTTCTTGTATCTTCAAATAATTATTGATTATTTTAAAGCCATTTCTATGCTTTGAAAATTTATAAAGTATGACAAAACTTACGGATTGATTTAGAGATTATTTTGTAATAAATAGATCCCAATAATTAATTCTGTGTTTCATTTGTATGTGTGTTCAGTTGTATATAGATAGGTATGTCCTGCATATGTATGTTGTTCCTTAGGCACTGACCACCCTTTTTTTTTATTTTCTAGACTGGATCTCTCCCAGATCTAGAACTCACCAAGTAGATTAAGGTTGTTGGGAAGCCCCAGGGATCTATCTAAGCCTCCTCAGTGACTGATTTCTAAGCATATGCTACCATGCCTGGCTTTTTACAATGTGAGTTCTAGGGATAAAACTCTGGCAAGCACTTTATCAACTAAGCTGCCCTTCTAGCCCTGCATTTCATTTTTAAAATCTTATATTCTGACTCCAACATAAAGTGCACTAGGCTTTCATGTACTTATTCTGTATCTAGTGAACTTGATAAAGTTCTTGCTAGTTATACTAATTTATAGACGTAACTCCGTAGGCTTCTTTGGCAGAGAGTTTGTATTTGTTTGAACAGTGTCCACAATTCTTTGTGTATCTTCCTTCAGGAAGTGGAAGCTAATCTTCCTTGTTTGAAGTAGGCTAGACTGAGTGATTTGCTCCCCTGCCCCACAATACTGGGACTGAGCGCAGGGCCTTACATCTGCTGAACACCACATAACTGAGCTAATTGCCCAGGTCCTAGAGATTTAATTTGAGCAAGTAGAAAAAAGTAAAAGTAGAAATGATGGTATTATAAAGGACTGGTTGTAAAGGACATTTCAGATTTGATTTTGTTGTCTGGGGGAAACTAGATACCATGGCATGAGACTATTCAGGCAGCCCAGTGGAAAGACTCCTATGAATGATGAGGAACCGAAGCTTCCTGCCAACGGTCATGGGAGTGAGCCATCTTGGACGTGAACCCTTTGGTTCCCAGTCAGACTTTAAGAGGAGTGCAGCTGCACCAGACGTTTTGACTACAGCCTCTGGAGAGGCCTGGAGTCTTGAAGCTGCTCCTAGATTTCTGACCTTCAGAAACTGTTTGAAGCAATACAATATTTTTCCAAAGAGAAAAATTTAGCCATCATTTTCTTGTGATTATTTGAATATTGTTCACAGCCAAGTCACATAATGTAGTAGGAAGAAATTAACTTTCTTAGGTAACCTTTTGCTTTTTTCCTAGACTGGATGATCATTTCTTCTCTTTTCTCCACGTACTTAATACATTTGAACCTCATAGCAAGTCTTTCATCTTTAATATCCCAGTTACTCTCTAGCCTCAGGCCAAAATTCAAAGTTGCAAGAGCAGTAATTCTCAACTCTCTTCCAACCTTAGGAATCATACTTTGTACCTCATGAGGTATATATAATTCCTGAAAAAAAAAAAAAACCAAAACGGCTAATCAAAGAAAGCTAATTATTTTCTCATTCTAAATTTAATGCTTTTTGTGTCTCTAATAACTTTATTGATTTTTAACATAAACTTTATGTATATTTAAGGTATCCAAGTTGATGTTTTGATGTGCACGTGTGTGTGTTTATGCTTATGTTTGAGTGTATATATTGTGTTTTATATTGATGGTCAACTTGACAGGATCTAGAATCATGTAGGAGACAAATCTCTGGACATGTCTGTGAAAAATTTTCCAGATTAGGTTAATTGAATGGGGGAAAGACCCACGCTGACTGTAGACTGAATAAAAAGAAGCAAGCTAGCTGAGTGTCTGCATCCATCACTGTCTGCTTCCTAACTGTGGATATGATGTAGACAGTTCCTTCAAGCTCCTCCTGCCATGAATTCTCCACCGTGATTGACTGTATCCTTGAACTTGAAGCCAAAATCACTCTTCCTTCCTCAAGTTGTTTTTGTCAGTGTGGGAGGCCAGCTCCCACTTTTTAAAGGGTTCCTATGAGGAGGAGAGAGGAATAAGAAACTTTTAGAAAGATAGTGGAGAGGACATAGACAGAAACACAGGATAGCTTTGGGAGGACCTGGATCAAAATCCACTGGCCCCTTCTGTCTCTTCAAAAGGGCTTTTTATAACAATGCCAAGGGGTAGGGCAAAAGACCTTCTACTTGTTAGATTAAAGCACACCACACAGCCAAGTGCAGACCCTTCCGAACACCTGGTAACCACACCCTTGGTCAAAATATCCCCTTATGCAACCCTGCTGGGTAAAGCAAGCTCAGATTCTCAGACCCTGAGTAAGTTCTCACTAGGAAACCTCTGTGGGTCTCTACATGTGAGCTGTTTTGTTGCAGCAATGAGATAATATTCAATGATTGTCATTAGCACAGCTATGAGTAGTGATCTAATTGTGATAGGATCAACATATCCCAGGTAATATATCTAGAACTTCTACATAGTTACTATTTTTGTGTTTGTGTGAATGTCTGTGTGGTCAGGCTTAATTTTACAATCTTTTCATCCTAACAAAACTCAAGTGTGTATCAGAGAACTTAACTATTATTACTAGAATGCACATTGGACCTCTGGAACCTATTCACTTTGCATCATGAAAATTTGCTGTGCTTTGGTGAGCAACACCCCATTTAACTCTCTATTTAGGCCCCCAGTACCACCATTCTCATAGCTTCTGTGAATTTGACTATTTAAAATTCCACACGTAAGCAAGATCATATGGTTTTCCATTCTTATTTACTGAATATAAGATCCCACAATTCTATGTTGCTGTAAATGCCATGATTCCTTCTTAAGGCAGAATAATGTTCCATCATACATGTAAGCCATATTTTCTCCACCTATTAATTTGTAGAAAAACATTTATGTTGTTTCCATGTCATGGCTATTATGAATAATGCTACCTATATCTTTCTTACATATTTAATTTTCTTTGACACACAACTGGAAATGGAATTGGTAAATCATATGGTAGATCTATTTTTTAATTAATTAATTAATTAATTCTATGTATCTTGATCCCATTCATTTCCCTATCCTTTCACATGCCCTCTTCCCTAGCACATTCCCCAAACAAAACAAAATTTAAGAGAAAAAAGAAAAAAAAAAAGGGAAAAACTAAAAAAAATCTCATCATGGAAGCTGCAGTGTGACACAGTGAGTCATGTGGTAAACCCTTTGTCCATATATCTTTACTTGCAAGTGTTCATTGCAAAGAGTCATTGGTCTGGTTCGAGGTCTCTGGTTTCTACTATACTACATTGATGCTGGGTCCTCACTAGGACTCTTCCTGGGTATGCTGTTGTTGCCCTGTGTTGTGGAGATCTTACAGCTTTGGGTCTGTGGGTCAGGTTCCTTCACATGCTCCAGCAGGTCATAGATGGGGTGGTTAATAGGGTGGCTCAAATTATAACCTTGGGTCTGGGCCTGGGCAGCTGCAGGGTTGGTCCTCCAGATGTGAAATGGTGACAGCTCTCCCATCCTTACAAGTTTGGGGCTGGCTTACCCACACATGCACTGATAGGATTGACTCTCTCACTCTTATCACCACAGGGCCAACTCTCCCTCCTGCCCCAGGGGTTGATGGGAGGGGTGGAGGAAGGCAACTCTCTCCCTCCCATGCTGCCACAAAACAGATGGGTAATGGGGACAGCTCTACCATGCTCACAATTTCGGGGCTGGCTCACCCACACCTGCACTAACAGGGTTGGCTCTATTGTGCTGCCTTGTCGGGGTGCAGGGCCTGCTCTCCTGAGTGTTGTACGTTGTGGGGAGCAGGGACAGCTCTCCCACTTTTGTTACCTTAGGGTCAACTCTCCCACCTGCCTTAGCTGTTAATAGGTGGGGGTGGAGGGAGGGCATGTCTCCCCAGCCCATGTTGCCATGTGGGAGGAGAGGGGTTGGGCTATGTCTCCCAGGGTCACTTTCTCGGGGTTGGCTCACCTGTGCTCCTATCAACAGGGTGATCTCTGCTGTGCTGCTCAGACAAAGTGCAGGCAAGCTTTCCCGTGTGTGTTGCCCCTGGTCCACAGGTCAGCTCCCTCATCTCATCAGCCTGCTTGCTCCCTTCCTCTATCATCTCTTCAGATCAGCCTCTGTCCACAGGACCTGAATCGTTCTGGTCGCTTCTCATGAGCTATCATACCACACCTCTGCTCACACTACCTCTGCTCACACTAATAGTGTCCATCTGGCTGGTGCTGTAAGGTACCAGGTGGGCCCGTGTTTTCCTCTTGGAGCCCAGGGTGGACAGCCCCAGACCTGTGTGTAGGTCTCCTTGTTCCACTCAGGTCACCCAGGTCATCCTGGTGCTGTGCTGGGCCATGCTTCCTCATCACAAAGACATCATTATAGTGTCCAACTGTCCAGTACCATAGGCAGGCAGGGTCCTGGTTGGTGCATTTGGCTGCATGGTGTGGGGTGGGGGGTTTCTCTGGAGTCCAGTGCGGCCTGGGAATTAGAATCAGTAGATCTATTTTTGATAGTGTGAACAACTACCATATTGTTTCCCATAATTGGACAATTAATTTATATTCCCGACAATATGCAAGGGTTCCATTCCCTCCACATTCACACTTGTTAGATTTTTGTCTTTTTGATAATACAAATGATAAATCACTGTGGTTTTGATTTCATTTCTGTGATGATTGAAGATGTCTATCACCTTTTCATCTGCCTGTCTGACATTTGCATTTGCTATTTTTTTCCTTTGAGAAGTGTTTATTTAAATCGTTAGCCAGATGTTTAAGAATTTTAAAATTAGTTCAGCTATTACAGAATTTAGACAATTGTACTAGTACTTAAATAATAATCATGAAAGAAAAAAGTATAACAATTCTAGAGGAAATAAAATGCAACAAATTTTGCTAGTTATAAAGAAGGCAAAAAGTGACACAGGAAAATGATTCCACATTTTAAATATAAAACGAGTTCCTTCCATCTTTGGATAGTAATCTTTCATCAGATGAATCTCATGTCAGTCCGTCTCCCATTCTTTGGTTGTCTTCGTGCTCCACTGGTTGTGTCTTAGATCGTCCAGAACTTCTTCAGTGTGATTTAAACCTGTTTGTCTAGTTCTGCTCTTGCCATGGGGCTTTGTTTCTTCTTGCTTCTTTGTTTGTTTGTTTGTTTGTTTGTTTGTTTTTTTGGTTTTTCAAGACAGGGTTTCTCCGTGTAGTTTTGGTGCCTGTCCTGGATCTCGTTCTGTAGCCCAGCCTGGCCTCGAACTCACAGAGATCCACCTGGCTCTGCCTCCCCAGTGCTGGGATTAAAGGTGTGCACCACTGCTGCCTGGCCTTCTTGCTTCTTTTTCATTAGTAGAATTTGTTATATTTTATTTACTTTGGAATTGTGATACTTTTTAAAATGATATCATACTTTTTAAAATGATAGAACACTATTGCAATTATCTAAAGGCTGAGTTCAATATTTCTATCTACCCTCCACAGTTTGAGAAGCTAGACTACTTTAACCAATCCCACCACTGTAAATTTTACTGTTTTCTAGCAATTTATTTCCATTCTGATTGCTACCTTTAGACAAGGCATTAGTATGATTATTTTATATACTTCTTGTTTGTAGAGGCAGGCAGCTTTATAATATGTCTTCCTTACCCTTTTCTATTCAACAGGCTTGTCTTTATGGATAATTTTCCTTTTTTTCTGGACTCTATTTAGTAAATGCCTCTTAGCAATTTAATCCAGAATTGATTTTCTAAAGAATTTAAATTTTATCACTATTCTTGGATAAAGGTTAGCTAGGTATAGACATGTTAAATTATTTTATCCTAATGTTTTTATATGATGCAACTCTTCTATTTTGCATAGTTGTTGATGACGACTTTTGATTAAATTACTCTTCTAAGTAAACAAAAACCCAGCATGACATTATCGTCTTCATTTTCCTTAGAGCACTGAGGGGCTTCACATTTCTCAAGTGAGGATAGAGGAGAAAGAGTTGGTAGTTTTCAGAAAGGAGAGATACAAAATAGTGATTGGGCAAAGTGATGACAGCATGAATGAGTCAGGCTTCCCTAAGCACCAGCATGTCATGGACCCACTTGATATTGAAACAAAGTCAGTTACTGCAGCTGGGTGTTTTCTGCTTCCTTTGGGGGGCAGTCAAAGTTCATGGAAATCACAGGAGGTAATGTTAGATTTACAGGTAGGAAGCTATGCTGACTGTGTTTATCAAAAAGGAAAGAGTAGAACAAGAAGGTTAAGAGTATTGAAGTTGACAGAGAAAGGGGGGACACAGGCATTTTGGATAATGGCAGAAAGATAGACCAATCCACCAACTCAAGCTTCCAGCATACTTAATGAGTTGCTGTGCCCGGCTGAGAAAGCGTGAACTGGAAAGAGGTGAATGGAAGTGAGGTGTACAGGTGGAACACTAATTGAAAGCCAGGTGGTCTCTAACCATGTGCTAATATGAAAGATTTTAATTAGGCTCTGTTCTGTAGTGTTGGGAATCGAACCCAGCTCTTGCCCATGCTAGTTAAGTGCTCTACCACAAAGCTGCATCCCCAACCTTAAGTATTTTAATGTTTTAACAATGCCTAGCAAGCTGTAAGATGTTTTTTCATAATTACATGGGCTAATTTTATCTTTCAGTTCTTCAAAATGAGTTTTATGATCAGATTGAAAACTAATCCTAAAGAGTTATTATGTTAGCGATTTTGATGAAAATGTGGGTTGATTTGGAGAGGAAGTGACTCTTTTGATAGTCTTCTCATCCAGGATTGTCTCTTTAAATTACAGAATCTTTGTCTTGATTATGCTTATTAATTTTCTTTGTCAAGGACTCACTGTTTGAACTCTGCTTATCCTCCACCAGCTCATGTAGCAGCCCTATGCTGAGATTAATTGGAAAAATTAGTTCAATGGGGGCGGGTTCTTGGTGGTCTTGTCCCTGTCCCCTTTCTGTCTCTGTTGGGCTTTCTGTGAAGCACAATCCTAATTAATCTTATTAATAAAAAGCCGGAGTCAGATACTGAGGGTGAAAGCTGAAAGATCAGAGAAGCAGAGCAGCTGGCCACTAGAGACTTCTTACCTCTAAGAAATCTCAGACCAAATTGGGGGAGGGGCAGATCCTGTCTCCACCTGCCTTATATTCCTATCTCCACCCCCCTGTAATCCACCTGGGGTGATAGGTGTGAGCTTTCCATGTGCTGTGATCAAAGGCATGGCCCTCCCAAGTGCTGGGATCAAAGCTGTGAGCCTCCACTGCCTGGCCTCTATGGTTAACTAGTGGCTAGCTCTCCCCTCTGATCTCCAGGCGAGCTTTATTTGTCAGAACACAAACAAAATATCATATACCGTTTCTGTCTGCCCAACAGTGATGTGAGAGCTGTTCCCTGCAGTGGTGTGACCTGCTCCCTGCTGTGGTGTGAGCTGCTCCCTGATGTGGTGTGACCTGCTCCCTGCAGTGATGTGAGAGCTGTTCCCTGCTGTGGTGTGAGAGCTGCTCCCTGCAGTGATGTGACCTGCTCCCTGCAGTGATGTGAACTGTTCCCTGCTGTGGTGTGAACTGTTCCCTGCAGCAATGTGACCTGTTCCCTGCTGTGGTGAGAGCTGTTCCCTGCAGTGGTGTGACCTGCTCCCTGCTGTGATGTGAACTGTTCCCTGCTGTGGTGTGAACTGTTCCCTGCAGCAATGTGACCTTCTCCCTGCTGTGGTGTGAGCTGCTCCCTGCTGTGGTGTGACCTGCTCCCTGCAGTGATGTGAGAGCTGCTCCCTGCAGTGATGTGAACTGTTCCCTGCTGTGGTGTGACCTGTTTCCAGCTGTGGTGTGAACTGTTCCCTGCCGCAATGTGACCTGTTCCCTGCTGTGGTGAGAGCTGCTCCCTGCAGTGATGTGAGAACTGCTCCCTGCAGTGATGTGACCTGCTCCCTGCTGTGGTGTGAGCTGCTCCCTGATGTGGTGTGACCTGCTCCCTGCTGTGGTGTGAGCTGTTCCCTGCTGTGGTGTGAGCTGTTCCCTGCTGTGGTGTGAGCTGTTCCCTGCTGTGGTGTGAACTGCTCCCTGCTGTGGTGTGAGCTGCTCCCTGCTGTGGTGTGAACTGTTCCCTGCTGTGGTGTGACCTGCTCCCTGCTGTGGTGTGAGCTGTTCCCTGCTGTGGTGTGAGCTTCTTCCTGCTGTGAAACCTCTGAAGTTGACCACAGACAGATCTTTCTTCTCTTAGCTTATTTTGTCAGACACTCTGTTCCAGCAGCAAGAAAACTAGCACATTTTCATGTCTTTTGTGATTTTTTTTGTGATTTTTTTCTATTTCTAGATGTAGATTTTTGTGCTTTGTAAATTTGATGTTCTAAGGAATTTTTTTCAAGTGTTTAATAGGGTTTTTGATCTATAAACATTGTATGTGTGTGTACATGCCAATGTGCTTGTATCTACAGTAACTTTGCTGATTTTAAGAGATTTTAATGATTTGGGCATCTTCTTGGGTTTTCCTTGTGACCATATTTGATGTAACTTAAAAAAAATTACCTTTGATTCATTCATTCTATAAGCACTCTGTGTCAGACACACACACACACACACACACACACACACACACATCTATATATTTTCTGTGGACTGTTCAGTTTCCCCAGTATTTATAGGCAGGCTAGGTTGATAATCTCATGTACTTAGTGCCAGGAGAGGAAAGATGTTTGCAATCTCATCACAAAATAATCTCTGTGTTGTTCAGTAGGGTCCCTCATTTTGCCCATCACCAAGCCTGAGGCTGTTCTTCCAGGAAGGAGCAAGCCTGATATATCTTTCCACAGTGTTGTTCTAGTGTGTGTTAGAGCTGAGAGGCCTGTGTCTCACACATGATTTTAACCATGTTTCCCCACACTGGGCATTCATAGGTGCATCACAGGCCTCTGGGTTTCTGCTATGGAGCAAGGCATTTTCTGTTGTTTGTTTCTGAGGGACTAGGGATTGGACCGAGGGCTTTAGCATGTGGAGTAAGTACTCTAGCACTGAAGTATGCCTCTATCCCTCTTTTTAACTTTTTATTTGGGCAAAGGATTTCATTACGTTAGTCAGGTTGACCTTGAACTTGTTCTGTAGCCCAGTCAGGCTTTGAACTTGTGAACTTGTGCCCCTGCTTCAGTGTCTTTAGTTAGCTGAGGCTGAGGGCCTATACCACTGAGCCTGGTCTTCTGGTGTTCTCTTTCCTCCTTCAAGATTTCATTCATTTATGCTCTGCTGAGATACTTACTGTTTATTCACATGCACTCCCTTTTCTAAAACTTTATTGATTTTTTAAAAATTAAATTATTATTATTATTTTTTGCAGATTCATTCTTTTTCAGAAAATCCTTTTGGGTAGTGTG
>CABHPP010141451.1:0-14288 GCA_902168425.1 Peromyscus attwateri | reverse complement strand
TAGCCCCAATTAAATGTTTTCCTTTATAAGAGTTACTATGGTCATGGTATCTCTTCATAACAATAGAAACCCTAGCTAAGGCAGGTGGTTTGGGGGAGATAAGGAGAAATAATGAGTTTAAGTTTATAATATTTAGCTAGTAATTCTGATTTCTATGTTTTTCATCTCATTTTCCAATAATTTCTATGTAATTAAAGTCATCATATCTCCCACGCACAGCATCATACCACTACTGCCTCTTTCAGGGTATTCTATTGGCTTGTTTTCTTAAAAACAAACAGCTTAAGAATCTTTGCTTTTTAATAGTTTAATTCATTTATATATATTTATACTTTCTCTTCTCTATTAGTTTGAAGTTTAGATTCTATTTTAATGGTTTTAGGAATTGCATTTACAATTCAAATTTGCATACTTACATGAAGTTTAAACTTAACTGATAGCTCTCCACCTTTGTCTTGACCAATTCAAGTCTCTTCTGATAACGAACCAATAACACCTCTTGATGACTATCTTCCCCCAGTTTTCTGGACTCTTATCACATGCTTGGCTGTACATTTCCACATTCTCAAGTTAGTCATAATGGTTCTATTACTGAAACAGAACTGTGTGTTGCAAATTCTTTGCTTAATATTGCCCCTGACATTTTGCATTTCCCTTCTGAGTACAATTGACTTCATATTGATGAATATACTTTAGTATTTTTTTCAATGAAAATGATACATTCTCTTAAGCTTCAAGTAATTACAAATGTATTTACTTTCACTTTGAAGTCTTGGTTAACTGGGTATAGAATTTAAGGTCATGTGCCATATTTTGTTGTCCTTTACTATCTGTTGTTACTATGGAAAGTCTTCTAAGTGTCCTTTGAAATTAATTTCTCTTTATTCTTTCCTTTTTTTGTTCTTCTTAGATTCATTAAAATATATCTAGATATAAATTTATTTTGTATGCTTCCAAGACTGAAAGTTATACATCTAAGTATGCATTTATTTTTTATGATCACTAGTTTTTGTGCTTCTTTGATGTAATAATTTGTGTTTTTCATCACTTCTGAGAATTTCTCATCCATCATCTTTTAAAACATCACTTCTGTTCTCTTTCCAGGTCTCTAGTCTCATGTAAAACAGATCGCCTTTCAACCCTTCCTTTTATTTGTCTCTGGGCACTTTTCTGTTTTATTTTCTGTACTAATTCTCTTCCATTTCCATTTAAGTAATCTGTATTCTAACCCACGTGTCAAGATTCAATTTTATTGTCATTTGTTCTCACCTTAAATCTTTTAGCTAATTTTTGAGTGTCCTCTTCTTTCATTATAGTTTTTAATTTTTCCTTAGTCTTTTGTTAAAAACATTTTTTCTAGTAATTCTTGAATTATTTTATTATCTCAAAAAATTTTGAGTGAGACAATACATTTATTAGTTACTCTATTGTTGCCATGACAAGACACCCAACGAAAGCCACTTAAGGAGGGACAGGCTCACGGTTTGGGAGTATAGTATATCATGGTGAGGACAATATGCGAGGAAGAGCTTGATGTGGCTGGCAACAGTATTCAGTAGTCAGGAAGCAAAGAGAGAGAGAGAGAGAGAGAGAGAGAGAGAGAGAGAGAGAGAGAGACCTTGTGCTCAGCTTGCTTTTCTCTTTCCTTTTTATTGAGTTTGGAACACCAGCCATGGGATGGTGCCACCACATCTGAGGCAGACTTCCCTCTTTAGGTAAATCTCTCTGGTACACTGCCCTTGCACACAAGCCCAGAGGTATGTCTCATGGGGATTCTAAATCTAGACAATTAACCACCACAAGTCTACCCTTTGTCAATTTGACATCCAAACACATCACATTTTAAAATCATAGTCCCAGCAGTGTCCAAAAATTTAGTTTAAATTCTTTTCTGAGACTCAAGACAAGCTTTTAACTATACATCCATGTAAAATAAAAAATGTTAAATACTTTCAATATATAATGATACACAGCAAACATTTCCATTCCAGAAGGGAAGGATGGTGGCCACCTGACCAAAGTCACATGAAACTCAAAAAAACGGCAAACACCAAACCCTTTGGCTCCATGTCTGGCATCTGGGACTCTAGATATATTCAGCTAGACTCCAAAGGGTTTGGGTAGCTTCACCTATTCAGTTCTGCTGCTCACATCACACACAGCATCTCTTTTGGGTCAGCTCCACTTCTTGTCCTTGACAGATGTTCCAGAGTCCTGGCATCGCCAATATCTTACAGTTTCTATTACAACTTAGGCATTACCTTCATAGATGAATGAAATAACCTTCCAGGGCTGCCATACCAGGAATCAAACTTTGTTACATGTTGTCTTGACTTACCAATTTTCTGTAACCTTGGTGAGAATCTCTGTGACACCATAACACTTCATTTTGCATGCCTGATAAATCAGGGCCATGTGGGTGATACTACCATGTTCTATTACTAGCTTGGTGGAATTGAACCACTTTCTATCACGGCTGTAGTAGCTTTTTTTTTTCCGAGTCAGGATCCTCCTGTGTATCCCTGGCTGTCCTGGAACTAGCTCTGTAGAACAGGCTGTTCTCAAACTTAGAGATCCATCTGTCTCTGCCTAAGTGCTGGGACTAAAGGCATGTGCCACCACATCTGACTTGTAGTAGCTTTTTTATACCTTGGCATTCCACCTGGTGAAATACTTCCACAAGCAATTGTTTTCAGCAGCTTCTCAGGTCAGGTTCCTTCCTTTCAAATGGCTTTGTAGTTTTTAGAAGCTGGAGCCTTCATTGGGCAGGGTCTTGACCTCCATGTAGCTTTCCTATTAATCCAGTACCAAGTGCAAAGTCTGTCTTTAAATACAATGAACAATAACCATGCTGTAACCTGCATGTTACGCCATCCTACAATTTCCTCCACCAAACGACTTAATGTATTACTTTTGAATTCAGGCTCGCTTAAGTTTTCAGGAGGGAGCCAGATTCTTTTCTAGAATACAGACTGTAGTTTGGGATCCAGTAGAGTCCTTACTGCTGCCCCAAATTTCATGAATGCAGTCTTTATTGTCAGCATTTTTCTCAGCATTTTTGTTTTCTGTTGGGGAGTATTATTTTAAGGTGTGTTACTTTTGTTGCTTTTGTCTAACTCTGTGAAGCTGTGTTACTGTGCCTGTCTAAAACACCTGATGATCCAATAAAGAACTGGCCAATGGCGAGGCAATAGAAAGGAGAGGCAGGGCTGGCAGGCAGAGAGAATATATAGAAGGAGAAATCTGGGATGAAGGAGGAGGACTCCAGGGGCCAGCCACCCAGCTACACAGCAAGCCACTGAGTAAGGAATAAGAGTAAGATTTACAGAAGTAAGAGGACAGGAAAAGCCTAGAGGCAAAAGGTAGATGGGATAAGTTAAGAAAACCTGGCTAGAAATTAAGCCGAGCTAAGGCTGGGCATTTATAATTAAGACCAAGCCTCCATGTGTGATTTATTTGGCAACTGGGTGGTGGGCCCCCCAAAAGAGTAAAAAACAACCAACAATAGTTTCCCTCACTTCTACAAGAATGGCCCATTAAGTTCTGCTTGCCACACTCCAGGACTTCCATAATTCATATAAATTCTTCCACATAACAACAGCATCAACTCCACTAGAAAAGAGCTGATATGGAGGACACAGAGGGGTGCTGCTTAATGGCTTATTCCTTCATGGCTTGCTCAGCCTGCTTGCTTATAGCACCCAGGACTGCCAGCCCAGGGGTGGTGAGTTGGGCCCTCCCACATCAATCCTAATTTAAAAAATGCCCCACAGGCTTGCCTGGAACCTGGTCTTACTGAGGCATTTTCTCAATTGAGGATCCCTCCTCTCTGATGACTCTACCTTGTGTCAAGTTGACACAAAACTAGCCAGCACAATGACTAACATTTCTTGTTGCTCTGACAAAGTGCTTGATGAAAGTAACTTAAGGATTTTTTCTCCCCCACAATTTGAAGGTACAGTCCATTATGGTGGGGAAGACATAACAGTCAGTGACCTAGCTATTGGAGGTGGAGCATAAAGGAGCTGATCACATTGCACTCACAGTCAGGAAGGAGAGAGAGATGAATGTGCATGCCTGCTCACTTACTCCTGTCTTACTCATCCAGCCCATGGGATGGTGCCATCCACATCTGGGGTGAGTCTTTCATCCTTAGTCAAACCTCTCTGGAAATGCCTGTACAAACATGCCCAGAAGTCTGTCTTCTAGATGATTCTGTATCCAATTAAGTTGATAATGGAGGTTAATCATCACAATATATATTAGCTTGTTCTATATGCTGAGTTTTGTGAGAGTTGATGGCTTCCTCATATGATGTATAATTTTTGATGGTGAGTTTATTATCACCATAGTTTAAGGAGACTTTTTGCATGTAAGTGAGTATTGTTTGAAGCCTGCATGGTGGTTTGCTTTGCCCCTGCCTAATACTCTAAGGATTTCAGGTTGTTCAGTCAGCTTGGAATTCTGGCATCACTTTTATAGAATATACTCCAGAATTGCTCAGGCTTGACATTTTTATTTCCTATGGGAAAATTTCTTCCTATATTTTGGGAAAAGGCGGGCTTTTTAATATACCCCTAGGCTAAATGAACAGTTTCAGTTTTCAGTTCTTTTTCATAAGTGGAGAAGCCTGCCCACTATCCCTCTTATATAGGTATTTCTGAAGTACCTTGCCTTGTCTGTGCCCAAGATCACAACTTTGTCTTTTCACTGATGATAGATGTTTGCTTCCAGCAGCATTAAAAAAACAAAAACAAACAAAACCCTAAAAACCCACCTTGGCATAAGTCTTCTGTCTCTACCTTCACTCGTTTTTAATTTTTTCATCAAAATATAAATTAAATGCAAAAGATTCCATCATTAAAATTTTATTTATTTCATTTTCTTCAAAAACATTAAGAATTATTTATCAAAATTTAATAACCAAAACATAAATTATAAGAAATGGAAGGGACGGTGGTACATGCCTTTAATCCCAGCACTTGGGAGGCAGAGGCAGAATAGATCTCTGTGAGTTCAGGCTAACCTGGTCTACAAAGTGGGTTCCAGGGCAGCCAGGGCTACATAGTGAGACTCTGTCTCAAAAAGGAGGAGGAGGAGACAAATATTACTAAGAAGCTTCTGTGTAGCTAAGGAAAAAAATCAAGTAAAGAAGAAGCCCACGGAGTGGGAAGACTCTGCCAGCTCCACATCCAACAGAGGGTTAATATGCAGAATACATAAAGAACTCCAAAAACAAAGAGCCAAGGAAACAAATGACCCAACTGAAAAATGGGCTAGACTCACTGAGTGCATTAGCCACATTTCAGGGTCGGCCCCAGCTCAGAAGTACGTGGCCAACACAAAATGAGTTCAGTGGCATTTTTGTAGTCTTTTTGTATCATTTCTTTCTTGGGTATTTCTTGTTTATTGGTCTTTTCTTGTGCACAATCTTTTCTTGTATATTTTGGTTCCCTTTTTGTGGAATGTGTGTGTTTCATTGAGAAAAAGAGAGAAAAGGAGTGACATTGGGTAGGTGGGGAGTTAGAGAGGATGGGAGAAGGGGAAAAGCATGATCTGAATATATTGTATGAAGATTTTTTCAATTAAATAATTAAAAAATGGGCTAGAGATCTAAAAAGAGTTATCAAAAGTAGAAATAAAAATAGCTAAAAAATACCATAAAAAGTGTTCATCATCTTTTGCAATTAGGGATATGCAAATAAACACAGCTTTGAGATTTTATCTCAGCCCAGAGAGAATGATTAAGATCAACAATAAAGCAATAGCCCACAAATGCTGGTGAGGGTGTGGAGAAAGAGGACCCCCCATTCACTGTTGCTTGGAATGCAAATTGCTACAGCCACTCTGGAAATCAGTGTGGAAAATCCTCAAAAAACTCAATTTTTTACTAAGTCAAACCCCTGGACAAAGAACTACAGACAACTGATGAGTACTGGGAGAAGGAGAATTAGCCTCTCCCAGGGATGAGCTCCTTTATTGGTTCTTCAGTGCCGAGTGGTCATCCTCAAAACCATATACATACAAACGACACAAATGGACTTAGCAGGTTCTATTTATATACATTTGTGCATGCACATACACATATATGTATGTAACAATAATAATCAAAGAAAAAAGAGGCTATCAACTTGAGAGCTGTGAAGTTCAGGAGGGGTTTGGAGGAGAGTACCCAGGAGGGACTGTGGAGAAGAAACAGACAGAATTCTATCTTAATTAAAAACATCTTAAAAAGCAAAAGATTAAGGTGTCCAAAGTTTTGGGGCTGGGGAGATGGTTCACCAGTTAAGAGCACTTGCTGCTCTTCCTGAGGCCCTGAGTTTGATTTGCAGCACCCACGTCAGGTGGCTCATAATTTTCTGTAACTTCAGTTCCTGAGAAGTGACATCATCTTCTGAGACCCATGCATGACATACACAGACACATACACACAAATGAAAAGAAATGGATGTTCATTTTTATTTAATTTATGAAAATACAACTAAAAGACAATTTTGTCACTGGGGAGATATCTTGGTCAGTAAATTGCTGGCCACACAAACAGTAGGACTTGAATGAGATCCTCAGCACCCAGGCAAAAACTCTGGGTGCAGTGGCAATCACGTGTAATTGCAGTGCTAGGGAGTCAGAGACACAGAGTCCTAGAGCCTAGCTGAATTGGCCAACCACAGGCCAATGAGAGTTCTTGTCCAACCAAACTAGGTGAACAATTCATGAGGAATGATAACTAAGGTTCTCCTCTGACCTTCACACACATGCACGCATAGTTGCATGCACACATATGCACTTGTGCACACATGAACATGATACACATGCCTATATATATATATATACACACACACACAAAAATCACCAATAAAAACCCTTTACATATTTATCTCTACCTTTGTAGATACACATTCAAGAATAATGTAAGTTCATATCCTAAAGTGTCCTTCATCATATGGTCATACAACTGTTGAAAATACCAAGCTTAATGCATGAATACCAGTAGAACCGTGATGTGATTCTGTGGAAGCAACAGAAGATACTTAAGACTGTGTGGGAAATGATTCTTCACTATGCCAGAATTTGCTGCGTGCATTTCTATAAAATATAGGATTTGCAAAAGAGGCTTATAGTATTGCTTACCCAATTGTTTCTGCATTCAGATACTCAAAGTTGCCTCCCTGACAGAGTGGCTGATCACAAGTGGCTTTTATAGTGAGGGTATAGGTGGGAGACATGAGTAGTGATTTTCCCCATGGCTTGAAGAGTGTTAGTTGTGGGAAAGGATTTTGCTTGTACTCTGCCCTTTCAGAACACCAGGTCCTTCATTATAGTGGCATCTGTGTGTTTTTTAACACATTTGTTGATTTTCCTGATGTGCAAATATTTCTAAAGTCAGGCCAGGGATTTTGCCTGGATCTGATAAGCATTACTTATCACTGTTAAATGATAATCATGCATATTCACAGGTATAGTATGATATTTCAACATGTCTCAGGCAAGTGCCATATATATAACCTCAAATATTTATTGTTTCCTTTTATCAGTTGTGGGAGTCGGTGGGGAGACCAGCTCCAACCTGCTTCCATCTTTTGAAGGGTTCTTATGTAGAGGAGAGAGAAATTAAGAAATGATAGATGGAAAGAGAGACCTAGCCGACAAGAAGAAAGAAAGAAACACAGGATAGCTTTGGGAGGGCCTGGGTCAATACCCAACAGCCCCTTCATTTATTCAAAAGGGCTTTTTATAATATGCCAAGGACAGAGGACCTCCCCCTTGCAAGATCAAAGCACATTGTACAGCCAAGTGTAGACCCTTCCAAACACCTGGTAACCATGCCTGTGGTTAAATCATCCTGTAATGCAGCCCTGCTGGGTAAAGCAAGCTCAGATTCTCTGACCCTGAGTAATTTCTTACTAGGAAGCCTCTGTGAGCTCCCACAATCAGGGACACTCAAGATTCTATTAGTTATCTTGAAACACAAAAATTAATTATTAACTTGTTTTGGTATTAATGTTTTCAAAGGAACAAACATTGCATACTCTTCAGCATTTTTAACTTAATTTAACCTTTCATGTTGACCTTTTTTTTGTGATTTTCCTGTGGTCAGCACATGTGGCTCACTTGGTCATCATCCATTTTTCATTCTTGGATGGAGCACTTTTCTTTGATATATACCTCCTGATGCTTAATCACCTCTCTCATTAGGTGAGACCCTTCGTACTCTTAGTTCCACAGCCATCTGCTCATAATGTTTTCAAGAATTTGGAGGGAGAAGGTACCATTGTGTGAGCCAATCATAACTGGGGCTAACACTTAATCATTTGAACATCAACCTAGAAGAAAACAGTTACCATACCTCCCCCACAAACACCCACGTATATAAGGGATTTAGACTATGTGCTAACAATACTATTTGATGTTTTTAATAAAGACATATGGAGACTATATTTTTCAGGTATATGATCAGATAATATTTTTCTTTTGGTAAAGGTAAGTTACAGTATATTATTTACTGAATTGCTACTAAAATAACTTCCATTAAATCCTTAATATTTGACCATTCTGATTTTTCTTAAGAAGGCTGAGATCTATCCATGTGACAAACCATGAGGAATTTTCTCTCTGTTTTTCTAGGTTGGGCTTGTATTATGTAAAACATCTCGCTGTTTCTTTCCATTTCTACAATAACTGTGTTATTTTTGGACTAATTTTCATAATTATGGCTTCCATAGGTACTTATATAAATTATATTGTTTTGTACTTTAAATAGGAAGAATTTATTGCAAACATGATCACTGAAAAGAAAGACTAATTAGAAAATAATTGCTTAGAATTGGAGTTTAATGTTGGTCATATAACACAGGAAGATCATGTATAAAATAGATTATATTACTTGGCATACAGAGAAGTAAACTGGTGTGCTATATAGTAGCTCTCAAATTTTACTGCACATAAGGCTCTTCAGATGAGTTTGTTAAAACATAGATTCATAAACATTGTGCATAAAGGCTCTCTTTCAGGAGATTGGCATGGAGCCCAGAGCCATGCTTTAAAAAAAAACACACTTCAAGGGCAGGCAAAATAATCTATGGTAGAAAAAGATTAAGAACAATGGTTGTCTGTGGGGTGAAGTGGGGGGTTTACTGAGAATGAGAGGAAGGGAATTTTTGGGGGGTGGTAATGTTCTCTGTTTTGATAAAGACTTGGGTTACACAAAGTCATGTGTTTGTAAAAATGTATTGACTGTCACAATTAGAGTTTATGCACTGAATTGTATTTAGATTTATCTCTGAAGAAAACAACTGAAAATAAATGGTTCAATTTCCAAAAATATTTATGGCTAAAATGTACTGATGCTTAATTTATTTTGATATATACTACAAAGAAAGATAGACTTCTGGATGTATATATATAGATGGATACATATAAGGATGCAGATATGATGAAGCTGGTATAACTAACAATTAATTGTGGAATGTAGATTCCTAATATATAGGTATATATTATGCACACATGTGTATATATAGGTATCACATGACCACAACTTCTCTGAATTCTGTGGATTATGCTCATTGTTAAAGAAAAAACTAATTGGCCAATAGCAGGGCAAGAAAAGATTGGGTGAGACAGCATGACACAGAGAAAATGATGGGAGGAGGAGGAAGGGTAGAGTCAGGGAAGTCATGATAGATGCCAGTCAGCTGCTGAGCAAACAGGACATGTAAAATATGAGGTAACAAGCCATGAGCCACATGGCAAAGCATAAATAGAAATATGTGTTAATTTAAATGTAAAAGTTAGCCAGTAACAAGCCTGAGCTATTGGCCAAGCATTTGTAATTCATAGTCAGCCTCTGAATCAGTTATTTGGGACTGGGCAGTTGGGACAGAAAATATCTGATTGTATCTGAATATTTTCAAATTTTCATTGCAAAATGTCAGAGAAATGAAAGTTCTCCAGACAATTTCTGTGACATATGTCCCATGGGAAGAATGTGAGTTCAGTGGCTGGGCAGACAATTCACCTCTTCGAAATTTATGACCTTTAACTGGTTATGTCCTACCTCTGCCTCTGGCTTCTCCAATAAGGAGAACGATAAGGAATGTTTATAGAATAGGCTTGTGCTGACAGTCTGTGGTTCTGATGGCATCGGTCAGGTGCAATGCCCAGTGCACAGAGGTGGTATGTTTCAGTAGTAGCTATTATTGTCAGTAGAAATCTAAAAAGTCTCTTAGTGAATGAAGTTTCTCAGCTCTACATGCAATGCTGGAACTGACTCTAGATCAGTTATGAGCAACTGTGAGGTGGTTTCTGAGAGGAATCAAAGCAAGTGAAATTTTAGTATTTTGAGAGGTATCAGGTCCTTTGACAGGTTCTTTGCTTGTTCCAAGCCTAAAATGACTTTTGTTATTTTAAAGACATCATCCCATTGCTGGAAGTCAGCAGTTCACATGCTTCCCTTGAATTTTCTGGCTTCTGTTTTCTCTTGGAGATGGCTTTTTGTCTGGAGATGGCTCGTGTTGTATACAGTCGACTTCATTTTCAGTCTTGGTTTTCGCTTTTTGACTATTTGCTATTTTTGGCAACCAAAGTGAGACATACTGTCCCCAAGTCACCAAGCCTGATCTGAACCGCACTTCCTCTACTGCACATTTTCCTGGTGTGCAACCTTCACCATTTGTTGACATCTCTTCTTGATGGCCTCCGTTGTTCTTGCAGTTGGTGGCACAGAAGTTAGCATTTTATTACTTTCTGTGTACTGCTCAAGTTAATTGGTGAATAACTAAAAGGTGGAGTCACGTCTTGAAGAATCTCTGTAGTTCATATATTCATGTTCGTTGTCTAAATAAAAAGGCATTTATGGAAAAAATAGTGGCGGACTATGGCCGTAACACCCACTCTCCTTAGGGCTAGAAACTCAATTTATAGAATTAGTCTCTCTTCTTCCCTGATTCCATTTGCTTCTTGCAATTTGGGAAATGTCCTTTAGGTAGTATGTAAATTATAAATGAGGTAAAACGGCTTTTTCATGTCATAAACTACATTTATTAGAAGAGGTAACTTGCAGTATTTAATGAGAAAGGATCACTAGTTTTTATATTTAAAGTTCACACTAAAATTTTATTGAGATTGTCCCAGGCAACACTAATAACATATTCCTAATGGTGGCTTTTTCTGATTCTTTTTTTTTTTTGGTCACTCCTATTAAACCCACTGGAAACAGACACATTTCTATGTCTTTTCATTAATAAAGGGCAACAGAATTCTTTAAGTACTAACAGATATTTATACTTTTCCTTTTCATAAGACACAGTTTACATCTGAAGAGAAGCAATTTGGAGACTCCATAGTCAATTAGCAGGAGAACAGAATGTATCAGTTTTTCTCAAAAAATGAAATGCAGAATCCCTTCCACATTCCCCACAGTGTGGTGAGAATTCTCTTGGCATGTTACCCGGCAAAAGGAAAGGATTTATGAATGTGGCTACTTCTTTTAACAAGTTCCAATAACTGCTTCCTAAACCTTGTGTTTTTATATCAATTACATACAGTAAGCATTGAAATCAACCCAAGAGAACTGTAGCGCCAACTTGAGATCTTCGAGTTGAATGAGGACTGTGCCTGCCAAAAAGTCAAATGTGGATATAATTTTATAACACCATTTTATAATTAAAGTCATAAGTGAGGTTTCCTGCTATTGTTTAAAAATGTGTCATGATAAATTTAAGTCACAGATATGGGCAAAAAAAAAAAGTCTGCAAAGGAATAGATGAGAGAGTGACCAGAATGGTGGAGGACGTGGCTTGGTGCGGGAAAGAAACACATGCTAACCATTTTAGTGAGATAATTATATTTATTGTAGATGGAGTGCTGCTTTAGAAACTATAACCACTTAGAAATGGTTTTCATTCATGTCATATTGAGGTTAACTTGTTGGTACTGTTTGTCTATAACAAAACTTTTTTTTTTGTTTATAATAATTTTTTTTTTTTTTTTACCAGCACAGTAATTTAACATACTGATTTAGTGGCAAAAATGTATCTTCTGACCAAACACTCACCAAAAACAAAGTCTCCAAAAACTGACCCAAAGAATATGATCACAGTATGTGGAAGTCCACAGTAGTTAGTGCTGCCAGGTTTAGCAAATAAAAACACAGAATACCCAGTTAAATTTAAATTTCAGATAAATAACACATGTATATTTAGTATAAGTATGTCTCGGACATACTTATACAAAATTCAGATTTAACTGGGTGTTCTGTATTTTATCTGGCAACCTTAATACAAGCACAACTACAACTTTTTGGCAACGGGAATTATATTTTAAATATATCTGAAGAAGAGGAAGTTTGAGCAAGCAGAGCAGCTCATGCTGTTAGCTTATCTTTGCCATGGCAGCTCTTTACATTTCTAACGTTCACATCAGGGAGTGATGATTTCTCTCAGATCACGTGGAAAGGCTTTGCTTTCTGCTGGACTTGCTTTGTTAGTGAACATACTCATTTGAAAGACTTCCCAAAGGAGAACCGTTGACTCACATACATGGATAGATTTAATCATTAGGACTTTGGTAAGTCATGTTCGTGTAATGCGAAAGCTGTTCCCAATGTATCAATCCATTCATCTTGTCTCTAATGCGAGCCATGTGTTTCATATTGGAGATGAAAAGACATTAATCAGAATCTCCATTCAACCAGTCCAAAGGGATGCAAAAGTCTGTGGTTACACTTCAAATGTCAAGATATGGGGAAATGGGTAATAACATCTAAAGCCTAGCACATGTAATTCACATGGTTGTTACAGTTGCTGTGAAGAATGTCAGGATGGGGAGGCCATGTGCCATAAACCAGTGTCTGTTCGAAGGACACCAGATGGATGGAGCTGAATCCTGCATCTGCTTTTCTTCACCGGATACAGTTTCAGTTGTATTTACCAAAGAGGTAAGACTCCTCACCCAAGTATATGTTTGTTGTCCTTTAAGAGTAGAGACAGAGGAGATGCCTAGTCATCTCCAACTGGATTTCTTTGTGGTGGATCAGTGTTCTCAATTGTGGCTACACATGGAGATTTAAAAACTCTTAGTAAATAGCTCCCATTTAAATCACAGTCTCAGGGGTTATCTATTGATATCAAAACTCCCTGGGTGGTGCCAGCGTGCAGCTGAGTTTGAGAACAGGATCATCAAAGGAACTGCTTATTATAGACACAGGGCATATACTGACTTATTGTCATTTGATTTTTTAATAATTTGTCATGTTATATAGGGGAATTATTCTACAGACATTTGCTAGGTTATCATATTTGACTTGTACTATTATGATGGGTTTCTCTTTTGCTCTAGGTAGAAAAATGACAACCAAAACACAACAGCTAACTTGTAATAAAATGCCCACATGAGGACTGGATGAAATGCACCAGGAACTCAGATAGCTGGTCACATTGGGCCTCTTCTGTACAAGACATTTAATATTGGTTCTGGGGCCTGGGGAGATTGCTCAGTGGGTAAAGAGCCAGATGCTCCAGCATGAGGAGCACCCATGTAAAAAGCCAGGTGTGCTAGTGCACACATGAAACCCTGGCACTAGGGAGGCAGAAACGGGGGGTCACCGGAGTTCACTGACCAACCAGTCTAGCCGATCAGGGAGCTCTAGGTTTAGAGAGAGACCCTATTGCAAAAATTAAGTTGGAGAAGTATTTGAGGAAGACACCTATCATTGACTTGTGGCCTCTGCAGGTGCATGCACAGGTATTTGTACCTCCCAACCTGTACACGTACACACACACACACACACACACACACACACGAATCTTAAATGTTCTTATTAATAAAAAAAACTCAGTGCTAGCTATTGGTGTAAATTCTGAAATATTAGAGAAGCAGAACAAGCCATAGCTAACCTCACCTTGCCAATTCCTCAGCTGATCTTGTTTCCTGAAACTGGAAGCCTCTGTGTCCTCATCCAAACAGATCTCAGCTGAACTGCTGCTGAAAGCCTAAAAGCCTAACCAGGCTCTAGTTCCTGGTCCTCACGCCTTATATACCTTTCTGCTTTCTGCCATCACTTCCTGGAATTAAAGGCTCTTGTTACCACGCCTGGCTGTTTCCAGTGTGGCTTTGAACTCACAGAGATCCAGACGAATCTCTGCCTCCTGAATGCTAGGGTTAAAGGTGTGTGTGCCATCGTTTTCTGGCCTCTATGTCTGTCTAGTGGCTGTTCTCTTCTCTGACCCCCAGATAAGTTTATTGGGGTGCACAATATATCAAACACACACACACACACACACACACACACA
>CABHPP010141450.1:365-49350 GCA_902168425.1 Peromyscus attwateri | reverse complement strand
CATACTCCCTGCCATCTGGACTCCTATGGTTGCAACTTAGTATTCCAGGTACAAGGAAGGTAATGTGCGTGCGTGCGTGCGTGCGTGCGTGCGTGCGTGCGTGCGTGCGTGCGTGTCCAGTTTTGTATGTCTGCACACAGAGGAGCAAACGAGAAAAATAAAAAGAAAATGGAGTCAGGTAGTAGTCCCACCCTGATCCTGTCTACCAGCCTTGTGACCAAGGCACTCTTCTCTTCCCCACTGTTCCTTCTGTGTGAAGTGAGGGGACATGAAATGACTTCCATGTGTCTCAGCCATGATCAGGATTCTCTCCGAGGTCCCCCTCCTGCTAGGCATCCTCTGCTTAGCTTTTTTACCTGGGAATGTTCACATTTCACTCCCTTCCTCCACCTCTCAAATGAATAAGAACAGAAAAGTTTGTTGAAAGAAAGAGGCTTCTCTGTGACCTTGGGGATGCTGACAGGTGCCAGCAAGCCTGGGGCACAGGGTTTTTTTGTTTGGTTAGTTTTGGTTTTTTTAGTTATGAATGCTCAGCCTTATCTTATGTTCGGTTCTGGCTAGCTTTTTTTTTTTTTAAACTTAATTTGTTTCTCTTCATTTACATTTTGCCTCAGGGCTTTTTACCTTTCTTTCTGTATGTCCATCTCTGTGTCTGCTGGCTGGCGACTGCCTTGCTGCCCCCCCCCCTCCCCCAGGCATCTCCCTCTCTTTCTCCTTCGCTCTCTCCTTGTTCTCTCCTGAGCCTGGATTCCTCTTACTACTTATTCTCTCTGTCCACCAGCCCCGCCTATCCCTCAACTGCCTAGCTACTGGCCATTCAACTTTTTATTAGACCAATCAGGTACCTTAGGCAGGCAAGGTGAAACAGCAACACATCTTTACATCCTTAAACAAATGCAGCATAAACAAATGTAACACATCTTTGCATAGTTAAAGTAATATTCCACAACACATACATACTGAGAGAATATTTGATTTAAAATTTTAGGACACAATTGAGAGTTGAGTATAGCAGCATACACCTGTAATTCAGTACTCAGGAGGCTGAAGCCCACCAGCTCTGGGCCACCTTGAAACACATGGAAAAAACTTTGTCTCAATAATAACAAAGTAGGTCAGAGAGATAGCTCATTGGGTAAGAGCACTTACTGTTCTTGTAGAGGACCTATGTTCAGTTCCTAGTTCCCAGTACCCAATACCCACATTGGACAGCTTACAACCACCTGTAACTCCAGCTCCAGGAAATAAGATACCTTTTGGCTTGTGTGGGCACCCGTGTACAAGACACATCCACATAGTTAAAAATAAAATCGTTAAGCAGCAACACAGTCATTTGTCATGAATGCCGTTTATTGAAAAAGGGAGGAAACCTTAAATACAGGCTTACAGCACAATGGGAGAACCCGGGAGGGCAGAAGTTTGCTACAGATGTTCTACATTCTTGCATCTAAGCTGTTTACGCCCAGTATGCAGGATACACAAACAAGGAACCTCTGGTGAGTGTTCAGGAGGAAGGAAACCAGCAGGGAATCAGCACAGGGAGGACATCTGGTCAAGGTCAGCAAGCAGGGCAAGAGCTACCAAAAAGGGGGGCCAGGGCCCTACAGCTCCCCCCTTTTTACTAAAAAATGAGCTTCTGACTTGGGTTGCGTGGGACGTCAGCAGGTCACCTTACCCGTCATGGAGACGCCTGCCCAGGCCACACAGGCGCTCTGTCTTAGGCTGGTGAGGGGCACAGGGTTTTTATACCCCACTTTGATGGAATTTTGGTTTGTGAGTTTGTGTCTGCCAGTGTATTCTGCACATGAGCTTTTGTCTCCACCTGACTAAGTGGCAGAACCGAGTGGCCAGCACCTGATAATCCGGAGTTTGGCAACCTGGAGGATGTAGCGGGTGTCATATGGAGAGGATGCACTCATCTGTCCTAGGTGCATCCTCATTTCCCCTAATAAATGCTGCTCCAGACTTTCCTTCTGGCCATTTGCAACATTTACAGGCAACTCATAGAAAAAGCCAGAAATGGACACAAATTCCCAGCATCACTGGACACAAAAATGAGTAGATCCAAGAGAAATAGTTTCTGTTTGGAGGGGTGTTTGCAGGTCAGCCGGGAAGCTGTGGAGGGACTAAGCAGTTCCATGTCTGCTCCCTTTTGGGTACACTGTTGTATACAGGGGAGTCAGCAGTGAGTAGGTATGAATATTCTCTGCCCTTTTGCAGTTAAGAGTTTGGAAAGTGAAATGTGATATGAGATAGGGCATTGCTTTAAATTTGCCTCTTCTGTGTGCTCTGAATTGGGAAGCAAGCCAAAAAAAAAAATCCAGTTTTTTTCTTTGATTAAAAAATATAGCCGGGCGGTGGTGGCGCACGCCTTTAATCCCAGCACTCGGGAGGCAGAGCCAGGCGGATCTCTGTGAGTTCAAGGACAGCCTGGGCTACCAAGTGAGTTCCAGGAAAGGCGCAAAGCTACACAGAGAAACCCTGTCTCGAAAAAAAATATATATATATATAGCTTTCCCATAACTGTCTAAGTGTATTTTCCATTTTTCATGGTACTCTGATGTAATCAAATAGATTCAGTAAATGTCTATTGAGTGTCCATCAAGTTCTGTGTGTTAGAATAAGGACAGAGGTGGTCAGGACTCTGCCCTGAGAGCATCCCCACCTGGGGTGCCCGCAGGCCTGCAGAGAGTGGTGAAGGCAGAAAGGATGCTCTTGAAGGAGGCAGAAAGGATGCTCTTGAAAGAGGCAGAAAGGATGCTCTTGAAGGAGGCAGAAAGGATGCTCTTGGAAGGCAGTAGAGACAGTGCTTCTGTAGGAAGGATCAGCTGCTGTGTGTAGAGGGCTTTGAAGCCGAGTGTGTGTCTGTATCACTCAGGTGGAAGGGGCCCGGGGTCCCTGGAAAGCATGGACTGTGCAGAGGACCCTGTGTAAATTATAACCAGAAACAGTAGGACTGGTCAGAATAATCAGGGTAGGGCGTAAAGGTCTTGACTCCCAGCCAGACACCCCAAGTCTTCATTCCTTCCATGTTCAGAACCATGGGAGGCTTTTGAGCAGGGGGTGGCATAGTGATACAGTTCTCTGCTAGAAGGAGGGACACATTTTAAGGTGTGGAGGGGGCCAAGCAAAGCAGATGGATGGCTTGGTTATGATGACTCTTCCTCTGGGAAGTATTACGTTGGTATAGGGGAGAAGCCAAGAGATGCGTGTTCTGGGTCCCCATGAGCCTAAGGGACACCAAGCAGACATGAATCTCTCTCTACTACTACTTTGGAAATGAAGTTAGACTAATGATCTCTTCAGAGCCCTTCCAGAATTAGCTTCTGAACATACCAAGTAACCAAAGATGGCTTCCACACTAGCAGCAGGTGCTGTGGAGTGGAACAGCCATTCCTGGAGAGGCTGTTGTCAGTCAGTCAGTCAGGCTTCTGCAGCTCAGCAGTTCTTACCGAGGGGCTCTGTGATTGGTCGGCTGCCCTAGAGTTCTGGCAGTCAGGCACTTCACTGTTTCTCTGAAACCTTCAGAGCTCCCAAGAGAAATAGGACTTTAGTATATATTTGGTAGTTTGAACACGGCAGCCACTGCTTCCCGCTCACAAAGGACTGGTGGTCCTGGGGTGACTGCCGTGCTCACACACGGGAGGGCCTGTTTTCCTCAGAACGGGGGCTTGGTTCTTTTCCTCTGGTCCCATCAGCTCCCCTTCATCTCTGTTTCTGCCTTCTTTGCCTCTGCACTCTTCCTCCCATTACTGTAAAATATGGATTTTTTTTTTTAGAGTTTAGAGAAATAAGATTTATTACCTCCATTCCTTTAAAAAAAAAAAAACCAGTTTCTAAAACAGTTTTCTCTTTTTCAAAGATCCTCAGTTATACTACTTTTGGGGTATCAACTTAACATGTCTACCTTCCAGATAGGAGAAGTCTAGAAACTGTTTGCTGGGGAGAGGTCTGGGGCTTTATCCAGGTAATACTGGAGTACAGACATTTGCGGGGCTAGGGAGATGGTTCAGTTGGTAAAATGTCGCTGCACAAACATGTTGGTGTAAATTCAGTACCCAGCACTGCATAAAAGGCCAGGCATGGTACACGTCTGTAACTCAGATGCAGAGGGAGGCAGAGACAGGAGGCCCCAGGGACTCACTGGCCAGACAGTCTCTTCAATCTGAGCTCTGGGTTCAGAGAGAGATCCCGTCTCAAAAAAATAAAGTGGCATACCTTTGTGGTGGCACAGGCCATTAATCACAGCACTCGGAGGTAGAGGCAGGAGGATCTTTATGAGTGTGAGGCCAACCTGGTCTCCATAGCAAGTTCCAGCACAGCCATTGAGGTTACATACTGAGATCATCTCAAAAGACCAGGAGAAAAAAGAAGAGTTAAGCTGTGCATTGTGAGGAAGACACCATCGTCAACCTCTTACCTCCACATACATGTACATGTATGACACATACAAACACACATATGCACACAAAAACAAAGTGTTATAAAAAAGAATACGGAAAGGATAAAGATTATTCTGGTTAGCTTCAGGATATGAGGAGTGAAATCAATGGTAAGGAAGCAAGCTTTGATATAAATTGCAAAAAAAGAAAGAAAAAAAGCACAAAGGAGATCCTATCCCTGCCACGAGAGGGGCTGCCTTGGGAAGGCATGAGAAACCTGCCAGAGAGCAGCCTTCCACCAGACATCTGCAGGGGATCAGCTGTGAGTGAGAGGCAGGTGACACCGTGGTGGCACCTGTGTGCCTGTATGAACTGAACTGAAATTAGTACGTCCGGACATTGGGCTGCTTCCTTCTTACATGTTTATGAGAACTCTAACTTGTATCTTATTTTCTCATTAGGAAAAGATGGCATCTCTTTCCTCCTGAAGATACGCCTTTCCTTTATCCAACCAGAATCCCTTACGAAGAGTCCAGTGTGTTCAGTAAAATCAATGTTGTCAACCCTGATTTAAAGCGTTTCCCTCAGTTCCAGAAAGCTCGAAGACATACGGTCACGCTGAGCCCAGGACAGGTAATGGGGCTTTAAACATCGATGACCTGTCACTGGACACCACAGCCTGGTGCCTGCAGATGACAGTGATTTCTTCCCCGCAGCCCTGCTGCTGCTGGAGGTCGGCTTCCCCATCTGTGGGCTAAAGACCCACAGCTCTGCCCTGGAGAGATGGGAAGAGGGCGCACAGCTCCTCCTGCTGGTGAAGAGGAGAATAGGTGTTGAGAGAGAGCCTGGAGCAGCTATTATTATTACTCAGGTTAAGAGATCATGTCAGGGTGTGGGGACTAGGATTTATTCACAGTTAATACCTGTTCCAGCAGACGGTGAGCACAGGCCGCATGCATCCAGACTCTCAGAGGTGGACTGAGGGTGATCTTTGCTTTTCAGCAAGAATGGCTGACTGCTTGTGAATCACTTCTAAAGAGACTGTTATTTCCCATTGCCACCCTGTGGGGCAATTTTCCTTTACAACGTTGGCACTTGCTGTCCCAGTTTCCTAGCATTTGAGAGGTTTCCTCAGTCTCACAGAGAATTCATTCCCTCCGTCGTCCTTATCCGATCTTCCCTCCGCTGCTTCCTCCCTCCTTGCTAGCTCTCTTCACACGTGTCCGACCAGTTCACACAGTGGACCTGGTCAGGTTGCTTCAGTCTCTGCACAGGGCACTGCCCTTCATGCCTCTTCCTCCGGCCCCGACAACCACTACTTTACTTTATATCTCCATAGATTCTCTTATTCTGGGCATCACACATGCATCCATACAACATATGGCCTTGTGTCTGACTCCTAATACAGAACATGTTTTGAGGCTGAACGGTTCCTGATTACGTAGGTGTACGGCGATGATCCACTCGGTTGATCTGTTCATGAGCTGTTGCGACAGGTGTTGCTGCTGTGAGCATTTGTTTATAAGGTCCTTGGGTGTTTAGAGGAGGGTAGGTGACCTTTTGAGAGGTTGCTAGTGTTCTTCTCCACAGTGGCATTTACGTTCCTACCAACGATGTCTGAGAGTTCTGCTTGCCTCGCTCCTCCGCCAGCACTCTCGTCCTTTGTTGTGACGCAGGGAACCTTTCCGAGTGCATGTTTCCTTATCAGAATGTGCACAGCTGCTTTGCAGTGGGAAAGAGGAAAAGCTGGAGTTTGAAAGCCTTTACTACAGCTTAGATGTAAACAGAGAACTCGCAGGATTGAGAGGAGTAGAAAGCTGCCAGTGTCCCGTGTAAGCCTGAGCTCACCAGTTGGAGGAGGAGGAGGAGGAGAAAGCCTGTGGGGTTTCTTCTTCCCCCTTCACTCTGTTCCCTTGGATTCATGCGGTCTCTTCCCCCTTGGCAGCCTCAATTAGAGCGAGAAGTGCCCTGTTCTCGTGTTCACTATTTTTTGTTTGTTTTTCAGGTTCTGTTTGTCCCCAGACACTGGTGGCATTACGTGGAATCCATTGACCCTGTCACCGTCAGTATAAACTCCTGGATTGAGCTGGTACTTTTTTGTTGTTGTCCTTTAAAAAAGAAAAAAATCCCTAAGATAGGTAAAGCCTGTGTACAAAATTTGTCCGCTAAATCTGTGTGACCAGCATTCCAGGATGATTTTGTTTCCGTGTTCTCTGATTCTGTCCTCTCTTGATAAATGTTGAGGTTGGAGATAGGGATTTTGGAGATGTGCCCTTCTCTTATTTTACGTGAGTTGGTTGTGTTGTGTTTAGTATGAGATGGGGTATCTCTATAGAGGCCTCAAACTCACGGTCCTCCTGCCTCGGCCTCCCAAATGCTGGGATGACAGGTGCTGCTGTGCCCAGCTACTCCCTGAGAGGACACACAGTGGCCTTGACATTGATGTCGTGATGGACCTGGTAGGGTCTGCAGTGTATGTCCAGCATTGCTGGTTCCATCCCACACCATCTCAGACTCAGGGTCCTCATGTCTAACCTTGACGTAAGCGTTGTCTCAAAGTGGAATCATGCAGCATTCTTATCCTTCATTTCTGCCGGGATCCTTTTCCCAGGAACAGCTTCATCCTGGCTCCTTGTTCTGTTTGACAATACAATAGCTATCAGACTCAAGTCTGTCTATCTCTCTTTTTTTTTTTAAAAGTTTTTTTCATTTTACATACTATCCCCAGTTCCCCCTCCCTCCCCTTCTCCTGCCCCCCACCTCTACCCATCCCACCCCCAGACAGGATAAGGCCTTCCTTGGGGAGTCAACAAAGTCTGGCATACTAAGCTGAGGCAGGACCAAGCCCCCCTCTCCCTTCTGTGTCAAGGCTGAGCAGGGTGTCCCACCCTAGGGGATGTGTTCCAAAAAGCCAGTTCATGTGCCCGGGATAAGTCCTGGTCCCACTGCCGGGGGCTCCCCAAACAGATCTAGCCACATAACCGTCACCCACATTCAGAGGCCCTAGTTTGGTCCCATGCATGTTCCCCAGCTGACAGACAGAGTCCATGAGCTCCCACCAGCGTGGGTCAGAGAAGCTAGGTAAAAAGGAGGACCCTAAGAGGGACACACACAGAGGGCCCCAGGAAGGGAAAATAGTTAAGATCTCCTGAGTAAACTGGGAAGGGCAGGTAGAAGGGAAGGGAGGGGGGCTGGGAACAGGAGAGACGGAAAGGGAAAGCAATGAAGGAGATAACCATTAGAGGTCAGGGAGAAACCTGGTGCTAAGGAGATCCCCAGGAATCTACAAGGATGATACCAGCTAAAACTCCTAGCAATAATGGAGAGGGTGCCTGAACTCACCTTCCCTTATAATCAGATCACTGACTACCCTAATTGCCATCATAGAACCTACATCCAGTAACTGATGGAAGCAGATGCAATAATCCACAACCAAGCACTGGGCTGAGCTCCTAGACTTCAGTTGAAGAGAGGGAGGAGGGATCACAGGAGCAAGTGAGGTCAAGATCATGATGGGGAAAACCACAGAGACAGCTGACCCAAGTTTGTCCCGTTACCTGAGGCCTCAGCTGCAGCTGCACTAGCTTTAACTGTAGCCTTTGAGTGCATCTGTGCCCCTTAAGGGCTCTGGTTGCTTATCTGCCCTCCCTAACCCGAAGCCTGACCTTGCTCACTTCAGCAGCTGCACCCTGCCTGTGGTGAGGTGTTTCCTTTGATTACAGGAAGGACTTTGGAGTGGGTGGAGCCTGGGGATGACTGTAACAGGAAGCAAGCTGTACTGAAGGGCTTAGGGAGAGGGAACACATAGCCTCAGGGCTTAGGTGAGAAGTCTGCTGGGAGATAGCAGCCTCACAGTTAGAACATCTGCTTGGAGCTGCAGCTGGAGGAAACGTAAGATGGAGTCCACGACATGAGGTATCCCATTCTCAGCAGAGGGTTCACTCCAGGCATGTTCAGGGAGTGTCACTGAACCCAGCTCGGGAGCGTGGTTGGGAAGCTTAAATTAATTAGAGTTGATAGCATTCCTAACTCACTCTGATGTTCCTGTCCTGAGTCTTGTGGGTGGTAGCGAGTAGGCTCTGCTTGGTGCAGCTGGTACAGTGTTTAGCCCCTCTCCCGGGGTTTCATTGTTGAAATGCCGATTCTGCCCTTACACACTCAAGGGTAAAGTGTGTTCTCAGATGTTCTTAGTAGTGCCTTTCTTCCCTTTTCAAATCATTATTTTTGCATATCAAAAGGTATCAATTGTAGCAGTATTTTATTTCAACTTAGCTTAGAAAATTTTTTTTAATTTTAAAGATTTCCTCTCATTCTTTGAATATTTCCTTTGATATGCCTTTGTATTATATCTGTACATATAAAGAGAATGTATATGCAACATATTTGTAAGATTAGAGATAATACAGTCTCAAGGGCTGGATCAATGGCTCAGCAGTCAGCAGCATGTAGTACTCTTTCAGAGGACCAGAGTTCAGTTCCTAGCACCCATACCGAGTGGCTCACACCTACCTATTAACTTCAACTCCAGGGGATCCAATGCCCTCTTTTGGCCTCTACAGGTACTGCACTCACATGCACAGACAAATACCACATACACCTAGATAAAATGAAAATAAATCTGTTTTTAAAAGATAATATAGTATCCGTGAATCCACTCACTACCTAATTAACCCCAAACTAGAACACGAATGACTATATCTGTGTTTTGTCCTTTCCCAGCCCTCCTTCAGGCTGATTATCTCTTTCATGTTTTGTTGGTCGTGTATCTCCATCCACATATCTGCTGGTATTCTATCTGGAGAGCTCTGACAAACTGTATGACCCATTGTTCCAGGGACTTTTCTTTTTCTTTTTTTGGTTTTTCGAGACAGGGTTTCTCTGTGTAGCTTTGCGCCTTTCCTGGAACTCGCTTTGGAGACCAGGCTGGCCTCGAACTCACAGAGATCCGCCTGTCTCTGCCTCCCGAGTGCTGGGATTAAAGGCGTGCGCCACCACCGCCCGGCCCCAGGGACTTTTCTTGGGAAGATACAAAAGCACACCGGCTTACTGAGGAGTTCTGTTGCAGTCCTGACACAGAGTCCCTTCTCAGCCTTTTGCTCTTGAGGCCATCAGCTGAGTGAACGAAGAACACTCCCATTTGTTATGGAATCTGATTCACCCAAAGTCAACGCTGACTGTGATGCTAACGGCATCTCGGGGGATTTCCTCCTGTGTCATCTAGATTTGGACTGGACTGAGCACCTGGGCATCAATACCTAGCCAACTTGACTCAAAGCATTATCCACCCCCGCAAATCATCCCACATTAGTTCTCTGTTTAACCACTTAATTCCCACCCACTTCTCAGAGTCCCTGCACCATTTCACGTGCCCATCAGCCATGTGTGAAGATTGATTTCCTCACTAACACTTGTAAATATCTGTTGTTTATATTGTAGCCATGTCGGTGTGAAGTGAGATCTCACTGTGGGGATTTCCTTTTTAAATTCACTACCGTGTTTCTTAGACTTGGCTGTTGTTGAGTACAGCTTTTCTCGTTTTCCTGTGGCCTGTTGGTCTCTGTATCAAGGTACTACTGTGTAGTTGTTATTGGCTGTTCTGTTGGTAGAGAATTGAATTGTTTGCAGTTTTCTTCTGACATACGTGTGCAAGGGTTTCTCCAGGGATGTTGTGTAGATTGGGAGCGGTGGCTGGTTTGTGGAGTACACAGGACTCCAGTTGATGAGATGATGCCAGCGTGTTTCCAGGGCTCCCTCACAGTGTGCATTCCTAACTTTAGTAAGGCTGTGTCTGTCAGTCTACGTTTCCTTGGCACATGGATTATCAGACCCTCTTTTGAGAGTTTCAGTTGTGATTCTTCCTGAAAGTCAACGTTTTCAGGCATTTGTTAGTCAAATGATTGGTCTTTTTCAAAATGTTCATCTCCATGTCTGTTGCCCATTTAAAAAATTCTTATTAATATGTGTAAAATCCTTGTTATGTTCTATATAGTGATCTGTTTTTAGTTATGAATGTTAAAGACATCTAGTTTGAATTGTTGTACCCGTGTCTCGAAACCCCCAGGGACCACCAAGGAGCCAGTTTCTGATATAAACACATAAGGGTCTCTTATTGTCAGGTTTGAACCTGGGCCACTGCCGGGCAGATGGAAGGAAATGCCACGCTGGCAGCAGGCCCAGGGGTAGAGAGTTTATATAGGGAAAAACTGCAAGCTGGGAATTACATGCTTTGGCAATTTGGGATTGGGTAGAAGGGATATGGGACAAGGTGATTTTTTGAAATTATTGGTCTAGACTTTTGGCACAAAACCACATTTGAAACTATTGGGTTGGACTTTCTGGTGAGGAACTACAACTTGCTGAGCAGGATTATCTGGGCTGCTCAGCAGGATTATCTGGATATCTTCAAGGGCCATAAACCTCAGACAGCATACTGCCCTGTATCTGTTTGAGGAGTTGTCATGGCACATTCCTGAGGTCCTTCCTGGAACTGAGTACAGCAGGTAGTCTGAGATGGTGGCACTTCCCTAAGATGGAGTCTGTCAAGTCAAGTCTAGGCCTTCATATTGCCTTCACAGAATCTTTTCTCTTACTCTGTTTTTTCGGGAATAGTAGTTGCTGATTTTAATTCTGCTTATCTGCCGCGGACTGGGTCTCAGTAGGGCCACCAGACCGAGGGAGAACGGGGTGAAGGTACTCAGGATAATTGGGATTCGGCGATGACAGACAGACACAGACACCAGAGTATGCTGTGAAACTGCTGCAATTTTACTGAACATCAGGCTGAGATTTTATACAATGTTAACAAGGAACTAAGTTCAGGAGCAAAAGGAAAGCAATAGACGCAATCTTTTGTGGTCACACAATGTGGTTTTCAGAATGATTAATCTTTTCAGACAGAGACATACTGTGGCCTGAATCCAAGAGCCAGGCCACGTACTCAATAACTGGTAATCCATTTCTAGTAATTTATTAAAGACAGTTACAAAGTCCTCGCCAAGAGCCTTAGCCCACCTCTTTAGTACAGGAGCCATACCCCCCAATATAGCTGACCTTGTCTGCCTATCATATGTACACCATACCTTTCTGCTTCTAGCCAGCCTTTCCATAAAAGGCAACTGATTCCACAACATTCTTTTTCCCCCCTGATTTACCCACCGATTCTCTTCATAGTTATAAGCCCTTGTAAAAGGGAGTGGATCTAAGTAATTTCTACTTCTGGGATTCCAATGAGGGGGTGTCCACCATTTCCCATTAATACGGTATTGAATGTATTTTCCAACCATTTTTGTGGGAGTTGCCAGTTTTCCTAAGTTCTCTTTCTTGTGAGTTTGCATGAGCTGAGTGAGGGTTACCTAACAATCTTTCTACTTTTACATTTTCTACCTTAGAATCTGTAGGAACCTGAATCATTAGCTCTTTCTGTTCTAATCCATCCATGAGTGCCCCCCACTGAAGTAGGGGTTTTTTGTGCTACCTGTCCAAGGGCTTGAGTCATTGGGGGCAGTGCTGGTGTAACAATTGAGGAGTTATCAGGTACGTCAAGCAAGCGTCTGCGGAGTCCAGGCACAGGGAGGCTGTTATTGTCAGGAAAGAAGAAAGAAGCAGGAGTCTTGCCAACCGTCCATGGAAGGCTGGTCTTTAGGGAACAATGTACCCAGGAACCATTGCTCGGGCTGATTGCCAGGGGACCGCCGGGGGCCTAGCCTCGAGAGACACGTGCCCCCCTTCCTCGTGAGACCACCAGATCGGCATTTGTCACACGGGCGACACCATCGCCGGTGTGGCACTTATCAGTAATGCTGCTTGGTATACCCTTGTTTATTAAGGATGTTTCACCACTTTTTGTTTGAGTTTCTGAAACACAGTCTCCCTGTAACCCAGACTGGCCTCAAGTGGGCCTCCAGCACATCAGCATGTTTGAGAAATTTCAGACTCCACACTCCAAGTGGTCCCCTACAGGCCTGTGTCACCATGCCCAACCTCTCCCCACCCCACCCCCCACATTGGGAATCTCATCCAGGCCCCTGTGTAGGCAGCATGTGTTCCACCCCTGTGTGACAACCTCCCCACAGCCTAGCCCCTCACTCCCCTGTTTTTCACATGATTTGCTGTCAAACTCCATAAAGATCATTATTCCATGTGGTTAATACTTAAAAAAAATTTTGGACATATCAAGAATTGGAAAAGATTAGGGGGAAAAATATATATATATATAGCATGTATCTTCTAAAAAACTGCATTCTTAACTTTGGTGAACTGTCTGTCCTACCCTCTCGTAGATGACAGATGATAACGGCCACACGAGAGTTCCAGTGTTCCCAGCAGCACCCTGGTTCCTTCTGTGACAAAGTTGGCATCAGTTGGGGAACAGAGCATACAGCTAAAAGAGACTCTTAAATCGTGAGGCACAGAGACAAATAACAAAATGGTGGGTTTGATTTTTTTTTTAATCTCATCTTAGGAAGAGGACCACCTAGCCCGGGTGGAAGAGGCAATCACCCGCATGCTCGTGTGTGCCCTGAAGACGGCAGAGGATCCACACCACACTAGAGCCTGGCTGAACCCCACTGAGGTAGGGTAGCCAGGGTTTCATCTTGGCTCCTGGATTTTGATGGCAAATTGGTCCAGGATAGAGTGTTGATTTCCACTCCAGCTCAATGCACTCTGAAAGGTTCTTCTCCTTCTTAGGTTGAAGAAATCTCTCATGAAGTCAATTGCTGCTACTTAAATGATGCTGTTCGTGCTTTTTTTGATCATCGTGGAAAAGCTGAAGACATAGAAATGCAGACACTGCAAGCGAACGGGGAGAACTGGAGCCAGGACGAGCCACGTGTGCGGGAGCACATGGACGTGGACCGAGCACACAGCCAGGGCCTCACCGGGAGGACTGGGAAACGGGAGGTCGCGCATCTGTTTGGCCCAGATCTGGTCCCTGTGACACCAGCATCTGAAGACCCGCCTTCGAAGAGAGGAGACACATTGGAGAGTGACAGCAAAGAACGTATCAACAGAGAACACTTTGCAGAACTGTCCTGTGCCAGGAGGCAACAGACTAGTAGAGGGGCAGGTGCGGTGGCCGAGCAGGTCACCTCCAGGTGTCCCGTGGCCCCTTCTCGAACATTCGTGTCCACAGATGACTTGCTGGACTGCTTGGTGAATCCACAAGTCACCAGGATGGTGGCCCAGCTTTTGATACAAGGGAAAAGTTTGTGATTCTAATAGATTACTTTTAATAAAATTTTAAAACGTATTTTTAGAACTAGTATGATACACTTACTTGTTTGGCTTTTACGTAGTAGTTTTTACTTTTTGAGGCTGTTGTATGTGTATAGTATATTTTGATCATATTCACTCCCCATTGCCTGCCTCCAGCTTTTTCCAATCCCCTTCATCCCCCTCCAAACTTTGTTCTTTTATTATTTTCTTGTTTTTCAGCCCCTTGAGTCCAACTACTGTTCCCCATATATGCATGGTATAGGGCTATCCACTGGGCCTTGGCTAGCCTCCCAGGGGCTGTACACCTAAAGAAAACTGACATCGGGCGGTGGTGGCGCATGCCTTTAATCCCAGCACTCGGGAGGCAGAGCCAGGCGAACTCTGTGAGTTCAAGGCCAGCCTGGACTACCGAGTGAGTTCCAGGAAAGGCGGGAAGCTACACAGAGAAGCCCTGTCTCGAAAAACCCAAAAAAAAAAAAAAGAAAAAAGAAATCTGACTTTCATTCCTCAGGAGCTATCAACTATCAGTAGCTCCTTGGCTAGGGGTTGGGGCTCAAGTGCCCGTGTAATAGTGACTGGCTCGCTCTTGTCGGGGCAGCCACACCACAGCTGCCGAGTCCATGGTGCACCAGTTCTGCCCTTGTCCAGCCTCATTCCTCCCCCACCCCTGACTTGTAAAAATTTCTCCAACCCCTCTTCCTCCCTGTTTCTTTCTTTTTTTGGAGGGGTGGAGTGGGTGTTTTGTTTTGAAACAAGGTCCTACTGTGTAGCCATAGCTCTACTCTCTATGTAGATCAGGCTGACCTTGAACTCACAGAGATCCCCCTGCCTCTGGCTTCTTCCGTGTTTCTCCAGGCCCTTCATTAACACCACTCACTGCACAAAGAAGCCTCTCAGATGCAGACTCAGGGCCGATCTAGATAGGACTTGGAAGGCAATTTGACTCTGTTCCTTTACAAAATAGTAATAGTAGGTTCGGCTCCAGAGCCTCCGCGCTCCCCTGCCAGGCTTCCTGGCCAAGCTGGGAGTTTGTTTCTCAAACGGTGTTGCTGTATCCCTTGGGCTGGCCTTGAATTCAAGATCCTCTGGCCCTGCCTCCCCAAGCGCTGGGAGTCCACGTTTGCACTAATCAGGTTGGTTCTAAATAGTATGATTTTAAAATAAAAGATGAACAGCAGATGCTGAGGTTGTACATGTTTGTAGATGGCTTTTCCTAATAAAATTTCTCAGTGGTCACCTTTTTCCAGCATGTTGCTCTATAGCCAAACTGGCTCTAATTTGTAGACCTCTTGGCTTTTCCTTATCCATCTGGTCTTTTCAGCTTGTCTTAAGTGTGAGTTCCACGTGTTTTCAGCAGAATTCAGTTCCTCCATCAGCTTTAATCAGCAGTGATCAATCTGCTGCTTATTCATGTAATTTTATTTTTTATTTATTTTGGGGTTTTTGTTGTTGTTGTTTGGTTGGTTTGGTTTTTGTTTGTTTTTTTTGTTTTTGAAACAGGAGCTCACTGTGTGGCCCTTGCTGGCTTAGAACTTGCTATGTAGACCAGGCTGGCCTCAAACTCAAAAGAGATCCACCTGCCTCTGCCTCCCAAGCGCCTGGATTAAGCCTGGATTAAAAGCGTGTGCCATGATGCTGGCTTGTTCTTGTAAATTTTTATTGGACCTCTCCCAAGCCGTTTGTTTCCCATTGTCTATGGCAGCCTTAAGACTGCCAGGGCAGAGTAGGTGTGGAGAGTGTGGTGTAGAAGGCAGGACCGGTGCCCAGCACTGAAGGGCACCCAGCAAAGCCTCACTGTTCGTTCTCCCAGGCTCAGCACTGCTTGCCCAGCACCGGTAACGGTTATTCCTAAGGATGGGTTGGTCCCCAACCTGCAGAACTGCCCTTCACTGGCCCGTGTATATTTGCCTGTCTGATTATTGTTTATATTCCCCAACCAGCATGTTGCAAGCTTTCGACGTCCTAAGGCTTCTTTTAACGGGACATTATTAGACCAGCCAGCAGACTTCTCACAGACTTAATCCAAAAGCTAGAGTTACCCCACATGTTACAGAGTTGAGGCTTTTTAGATATTTTTGGCTTTTCTGTCTCCTATATATTGCTCCATACATTCTGATGGGATGTTTTAAACCACTAGACAGTAATGGCTACAATGAGAAGGGAGGTGGAAAGGGAGCTCTGTCTCGTGTCTACACAGGCGTATTGACAAACCTGCACTTACACGTACGTGGACATTGACCAGCTGCATGGCTGTTGTTTTTTCTCCTAGCCCCCAGAGGTCCCCTCTGTTGTTTGGTTTTGCTCTTTTGTGGGCCTGCCACCCAGCTCCCAAATAAATCACACACGGAGGCTTATTCTTAATTATAAATGCTCAGCCTTAGCTTGTTGCTTGCCCATTTTCTTAACTTTAAATTATCCCATCTACCTTTTGCCTCTGGGCTTTTCCCATTCTCTTACTTCTGTAAATCTTACTCTTAACTCTGTGGCTTGCTGTGTAGCTGGGTGGCTGGCCCCTGGAGTCCTGCGTATATGGGTCAGCAGGGCTAGCACCCCCCCCCCCCCAGTTTTCAGTAGGTATGGTGGCTGGGGCTCATTGTGTTTTCAAAGCTCCTCTTTCTCTGGCTATTCTTTGATTTCCCCTCTCCCATATTTCTCCTCAATATTCTCTGCCTGCCAGCCCCGCCCATCCTTTCTCCAGCTTCGCCATTGACCATTCAGCTCTTTATTAGACCATCAGGTGTTTTAGACAGGCACAGTAACACAGCTTCACAGAGTTAAACAAATGAAACATAAACAAAAGTAACACACCTTAAAACAATATTCCCCAAACCCCTCTTCCCCCTAGCACAACATAACTCCATGAGGATAGGGAATTTTATGCCGTCACTGCTTCATTCAGAAAACTTGGGCCAGTGCTCAGCAGGTGAGGAGCACAAAACACTCGTTAACTCTTTGACTAGGCAGGGAGGGAGAGAGAGAGAGAGAGAGAGAGAGAGAGAGAGAGAGAGAGAGAGAGCGAGCGAGAGCAGTATAGGCAATGCTCCACCAGTGGTATTGGCACAGAGCGTGCCATGGCCAGAGCTCAGTTTTCTGTTCTTAGAGTTATCTCCATCACGGAACAGAGCTTTTTTTCTTCCGGTACTTTTTGGTTTGTTATGCATGACTCAGCTGTGAGTCATAGAAGGGCTGAGGTCTGGAAGGCATAGGGTAGAGAAGAATAGAGAACTTGAGACCGATCACTCCAGCGTTCAGTGTCCTGTAGGCATCCTGTACAGGCAGTTCTGATGAGTCACAGTGCTCTCGAAAGCTGCGTCGTTATAAACACCCATAAAGTCAGGGCTGGGTTACAGCTTTCTCCTGAGTTTAAAGAAAAAAAAAACATTTTTGTTTCCAGCATTATTTCATGAAACTTCTCAGGAAAAAGTTGTTTCTAGGTAAGTTTCTCAGAGGCATTTTAGTTTCTCTGAAGGCATGGGCTGACACAGAATGGACTGTGTCGGCTGAGCTCAGAGGTTGGAGGTTCTTCTGCAGGGATGTCTTTCATTCTATGGGAAGGAACAGTGTTATATGAAGACCTGGGAGGAGTTCAGACAGACATTGGTAAAAGCGGGTGATGGGAGGTGATTCCCTGATTTTGTGGAGCGAATGTGAGCTCCTGGCTGATTGTGAAGGGTTATCAGAGGGTGAGCACACTGAAAACTAGCATGACCTGGTCCCCACACCATCCTGCATCCAGAGAACCACACTTGAATGAGTAATACCAATAAGTCCGTGGGCTCTGCAGAGGCCAGCAGAGCTCAGACACATTCCTGTAGTGTCCACTTCTGAGGCGTATATGGGTCAGCAGGGCTAGCAAAGCCCCTAGTTTTCAGTAGGTATGGTGGCTGGGGCTCATTGTGTTTTCAAGGCTTCCTGAAAATGTGTCAGCTTTCCTAATCATGTCTTGATGACATCTGTGGATGTAGTTAGGATAGCTGTATAGTCTGGACTTTTTAAAAGATTTATTTTTATTTAATATGTGTGAATGTTTGCCTGCGTGTTTGTATGTGTGCCACGTGTGTGCAGTTCCCTCAGAGGTCAGAAAGGGGACATCTGCTCCCTGGAACTGTAGTTACAGGTGGTCATGAGCTGCCATGTGGGTGCTGGGAACCGAACCCAGGTCCTCTGCAAGAGCAGCAAGTGCTCTTAACCACTGAGCCATCTCTCCAGCCCCTGAGTTTAGGTTTTAATTCTGTTTCTGCACTAAGGGACTACAAAAGCAAAAGGCCCCAAAGCCCTGGTGTGGCCCTAGGTGTCAGGGCTGTTGGAATCCTCCAGGAAGTCCTGGTGTGGCCCTGGGTGTCGAGGCTGTTGGAATCCTCCAGGTACACACCGGAAGCAGACTCTGAATTGCATGGAGTGTCACCACAGCTTGAGCTTTCAGCATGTACATCCCTCAGGTGACCAGGGAGCATCCGACCGACCGACCATGTGGCCCTACAGTGAGCTATCAAGACATGTCTCGGGCTCTGGGCTGGCTGCTCACTGGATACAGGCTTTCTAAACCCTTTCAGTAATTTCCAACTGAACATTAGTACCTTAAGGATCCCTCAGTGCTGTCCTGTTTATCAGTGGTATGATAGGTGATATTGCTCTGTATGTTGTGAATGTGTTGCTCTGATTGGTTGGTAAATAAAATGCTGATTGGCCAGTAGCCAGGCAGGAAGTATAGGCGGGATAAGCAGACAAGAATTCTGGGAAGGCTGAGTCAGGAGACACCAGCCCTCCGTCCAGGGAGCAGCATGTAACGGCACACATGTAAAACCACAGAACATGTGCGCGACATACAGATTAACAGAAATGGGCTGAGTTTAAGTGTAAGAGCTAGTCAGTAGTACACCTGAGCTAATGGTCAAGCAGTTTTAATTAATACAAGCTTCTGTGTGTTTACTTGGGTCTGAGCAGCTGTGGACCGGGTGGGACACAGGAAAAACTTCGGCTACAGCGGTGGCTATTGTATGCCATTGAACTGCATACACACACCCCTCCCCATGTTTGCCCTTTAGGAGAAAAATGATTCTACGGAGAGACGTTTTTCATGGAAGACATTTTACTAGGAAGTGGGAAAGGCTGACGGTAACTGTGACATTTGTTGGCCGTGCCCTTATTCTTCAGTGTAACACCACTATTCCGCCTTGCCCTGAGTTAACCACACCACTGGAGAACAGAGGCAAATGAAATCGGGCCTCTCACTTTCCTACCACTCCCTTAGACCGTTGTTGGTACTGAGTTCAGATGCCAGTGCAGAGGAAGCCAGCCCCTCCTAAGCCGCAGTCTGTGCCGGTCCACTTACAGCAGGAGAGGTTCCAAGGCCTCTGTGTTGTTGGGGCAGCCAGTGGTGACCCCAGCTCCGCTTGCAGCCCACTGGTGATTCCTAGATAGGAACCGGCACCTCGATCCTCCCAACACCCAAGAGTGTACCCCCTGAGAACTTCACACAGCTCTAGCTCCTTGGCCTATAGAAGTCCTAATAAGGGGTAGAGTGGACACCAAATCCAGAAAGAAAAAAGCTGGGGAAATCTGGGGTCGCCTCACAGATGACCTGAGATACTCACAACTGGGTGATGGCCACTGACTGATGGCCATTGTGTGATAGACACCATGTGATGGTCACTTTGTGAAGGTCACTGCATAATGACCACCATGTGATGAACACTGAGTAATGGCTACTCATTGATAGTCACTGTGTGACGGCCACTGAATGATGACCGAAACAGCACTTGCTTATCTCGAGGCCAGGTTCTGTGGTGGGAATGGTAAAGGACTTGACACTGACACCAAGACTCAGCTAGCTGGCTCTGAGGGTTCCAGCCTCAGTGACCTCGGGCAAGGACGTTTCCTGTACTCTGAACATGTTCCCTTAGCCTGAAACTCTCCCCAAAGCACTGTTCATGGGAACAAAATCATATATGTGACCGTGTCTCTTACTCTAGCTAGCAAAGTCTAGGCATTCAATAAATAAATGCCACTGAGTCTGAAGTTTACAGGAGAAAATTAAAAGAACAACTTCAGCCAGTTCTGGCGGCATGGGCCTGTGACAAGTAGCCAAAGCAGGAAGATAGTGAGTTCCAGACCTGCCAGGGCTATAGAGGGCTATCAGAGCCAGCCTGGGCAACTAAATGAGATCCTGCCTCAAAATAAGAGGTTAAGAGGGCTGGGGGTGTGTAGCTCAGTGGCAGAGTGCTTGCCTGACATGTGTGAGGCCCTAGGTTCAGTCCTCAGGACCACAAGAAATAATCACCATCCAGTAGACACTGAGTTAGTAAGATAGCAATCTGACTAATTGGCTTACATATAAAGCGTTGGAATCATCACAAGCTGGCCCGCCATGGGAAAGATGCTAGCGGATATCTTCAGAGTTCACTCCTTTTCACACAGTGGAAGGGTTTCCCCTGGAGATATAGCGGTGTCATCCCATTGATTTCACTAGGTAGCCGGAACATTAGGGTCAACGTTAGAAAGGGCCCCTGGCAATTGGGGCCTGGATTTCTGAGCTGTGCCCCTCCTTGGGGCTCAGTTCACACAGACGACGAGCTACATCCCAGCACCCAGCTTGTACATAGCCCCGGCTGGAGCTGTCCAGCCCACCTGGCACAAGGCTGTTAGTGAAGAAAGCGGTTCTCTGCTGAGGAATCTGTTCAGTGGTCCCCACAGCTCAGTGGCACTCATCACGCGATTCCACTGGTGGCAGCTGGGACTGAAAGTCCGTGAAGGTGTTACTGTCACATTTGAGAAGGCTACGCTGTTACCTGATTTTAAATTCTCACGTTGATTGGCTCTAAAAGTAGATTCATTTCCACCATGGAGAAGCAGCTGAGGAAACATGTCCGCGGCAAAGAAAGACCTTGTGCTCTTAGAGAAAGCTTAAGGAGGAAAACAGCTAACATTTGTCACACAGCAGATACATAATCCCGAGGTGTCACCGCCGAAATGTGATGAGATACTCTGGGTATGCTTGATTGTCATAAAACACTACAAATAAATTTGGGTTTGTAACATCATCTGTGACGGTGTCGTACAGGTCAGTAGGATTTTGAGGGTTCCTTGAAGGAGGCACAATCAGTGTCGAGTTTCCGTTTGTGTAGTTCCCAGTGAGAACCCGCACATAATACATATACTTTTTCCCACTGGCGTCCGGTCTGGAATATGTGTCACTGGCAGAATAGGAAGCATTGACAGCAAAATAGGTTCCCTTCCCATAGTAAACGGCTGCAGAGAGAAAAACGTTTTCAAGTAATTCAGTGTAGCATATAAATCAACATGTTAGCCCAATATGTCAACTAATATAAAAGGAATGCTCGGCTTGAATATTTTGTGTGGATTCTTCATCTTCATCATCATCATCATTGTCATCATCATCATTATCATTATCATTATCATTAATTTTCTTCCTCAAAGGGGCAGTCAAGCCCTTGGGGTGAAATTGAAATATATTACTGTTTACTGTTAAAACTGGCTCCAGTCTGGCCACCAACGATGTGAGGGGCACAGTGAACCATGGCCAGGGCAGGTTCTCCCAGCCAGCACCCCATTTGGGGCATCTGATTGCATGCCTCCTTACCGTTCTTCCCAGCGTAGCTGCGGTTAAATCCATTGCTGTTGAGCTGTGGAATAGAGCTAGCCTCCGTCCCGTGGAAGAGTTGCTTCTCGTTTCCTCCGTGGCCATTCTTTTCATCCATAATTTTTTTGTTTGCCTGGTACCTCCTCCAGAGAGCTGGATTCTGGATCCTTTCAATCTATAAATTAATAGTAAAGTATTCTGGAGATGCCAAGAGCACTTGCCAAGTGATAGCAAATTACCATCTTTGTCTTTCATAAGTAAAAAATCTTCTCAAGCAAATTCAGTGCCGAGTGATAGCATCCTATGTTTGGAAATCGTTTTAGGACCTGGTAAGACAGCTCAGTGAGGATATGGTGACCTGATTTCCATCCCTAAAGTTGAAAGGAGAACACTGACTCCACAAAGTTACACTCTGACTTCTACAGGTGTGAACCCCAGCTTCTCTCTACCCCCCACAACACACACACACATATACAGAGACAAGGCTCTCTTACGGGGCTGGAGTTAGGTAGGCTGGCTGGCCAGTGAGCCCCAGGGATCCACTTGTGTCTGCCTCGGCAGCTCTGTGGTTACAAGACTGCACCAGCATACCTGGATTGTTTGTTTGTTTTGTTTTTCAAGACAGGGTTTCTCTGTGTAGCTTTGTGCCTTTCCTGGAGCTCACTCTGTAGCCCAGGCTGGCCTCGAACTCACAGAGATCCACGTGCTTCTGTCTCCCGAGTGCTGGGATTAAAGGCATGCGCCACCACCACCTGGCTGGAATTTTTTTTTTTTAATGCAGCATCTGGGGATGGAAGTCAGATGCTCATGCTCACAAGGGAAGCAATTTCCAACTGAGTTATATATAATTTTCCCTCTACTCCAGGTGTGGTGGTGTACTCTGAGTACTAATCCCAGCACTTGGGGGATTGATTGAGGCTGAAGATCATGACTTTGAGGCCAGCCTGGACTACATTGTAAATTCCAGACCAGCCTGAACTACATGAAAAGATCCTGTCTCAAAAACATCAAAAAATACTAAACACTTAGAAAGAAAAAAAGAAAAAAATCAAAAACTGAAAGATAAAAAAGGCAAAATTGGCTCTCTGGTTCAAAGCCTCAGCGTTTTCACACATTTTCATATGATTTGGGATTTTTACATCATTTTCCCTTTTTATTATTTACCTATAACTGTTTCTCATCTTCAACTGTATCTGTTTTATTTTTGTTTACCCTAAATTTTGTCATTTTAACTCAGCTTTTCAAACTTTCAATTTTTTTATTTTGAAATTTTCAGTCTTTTAATTTAAAATTTTTAAAAGGGTGGTTTCTTAGAAAACAGCACATAATTATTTCAGACATGGTGGTATAGCTCAGTGGTAGGGCACATGCTTAGTATGTGTGAGTCCCTGGGTTCAATTCCCAGCACCATAGAAAGAAAAATGGAGGGAGGGAGGGAAATAATCTTAAACTCTGTTCAGTAGATGTATTGTTAGCTCTTGGCCCATCATGTCAGATTTATTCTCCCACCAGTAGCTACCAGAGGATGCAGGGGGGATGAAGACAAGGATTTGATGAGACAGAATCCCAGATGAAGAGATACAAAATGAAGCAATGAAGTCCAAAAAATAGTGGAATCACTGATAATAACTGCCAGTTCAGAATTCTATACCCAGCAAAAATGTCCTTAAAAAACAAAAGTGGGGCCAGTGAGATGGGTCAGCAGGTCAAGGTGACTTCCCCGTAAGCCTAGTGTCTTGAACACAACCCCAGACCCCATGTGAAGGTGGAAGGAGAGAGCAGGCCACACAAACTTGACTGACTCTGGGTATAAAATATGATAGGAAGTGAAAGTGAGTGTATTTTTTAAGACCTTATTTTTAATTTTCAATTATGTGTGCTTGAGGTTGACAAGTGTGAATCCAGGTGCCCACAAATGCCAGAAGAGGAATAAATAAAATGAAAATATATTGCCACTGAGCTCAGGGAAAAGCATACTTTCAGGGTGCTGGTGCCGCAGTTTCAGGCTGTCGTAAGCTACCTGTCGTGGGTCTGGAAACCAAACTTGAAACTTGGGGTCCTCTGAGAGAGCAGTACAAAATCTTCACCCCACAGGCCACCTCTACAGACCCATACATGAGTGGGTTTATCAGGATCTGATAGCACTTATTTCTACCATTAGGAAACTCGTCTGTAGCCGACTTACCTTCTCTATGACCAAGTTTGCGCAGGTCTGGTTGAACGTGTTTGCCACAATGCTGTATTCAGGATCACTGGTTTGCAGACTGACCACAAGCAACTTCTTCTGCCTCATGTCACTCCAATGTGCAGGGATTTCAGCTGCAAAATAGGGATTCGAGGGCTCCCGTGTACACTTCCAGTACGCTTTGGCAAAACCTGCCTCCCCCTTGTGTTACAGTCTCATAATTCTATCCATACAAGAAATTCCTTATCTTTCTAAAAGGATGTTGTTAAAAACGTATACCATGAACACTGGTATCAGGATGAGCTAGAAAGCTTGTTCAAAAGAGGGGGATGATTTAAGGCAGGATAATGCAGTGGTAGATCTCTTGCCTGACACATAGGAGACTCATTTCCCAGAACCCTCCTCCAGAAGAGAAAAGCCACCAATGTACGGAGCTAGGGTTTCCTAGGGATGGCGCCTGTGTCTACACCTTCTGTTTTAATCTTGCTAAGGTGTGAAAACTGACTACACACTGTGGCTTGCCTTCATTTACTGCAAAGCCTCTGCTCTGATGTAATTGAACAAATTAATTACCCAACCTGTTTTGAACAATCTCTGTCACTTTGCAGCTGCATGGTTTATACCATTGGGGGGGGGTGTCTACATGTATGTTCTCATTTGCCTCACTACATCCTTAAGAGGTAGGTGGGTGGATGGCAGGGTTTGTCTGTGACAGGCTGCAGAATACCACAGGTGATATGTCATTCCTCCAGGGCTGCTTAGAGTCTAACGGGTTCATTCACATTGATCCTACAGAAGATGAGTGCAGTCTGTGGGAAGCTGAGGGGGACTCATGTGGTTGGAAGGAATGACTGTCTACACAAGACAGACATTCCCTTCCTGAGGCTCAACTCCATGAGGGAACCTGTAGGCTGCTTTCTGACCTGGTACCCAGGAACCTTTGGCTCAGGGAAGAGAAGACTTGGGAATAGAATGGAGGTCGTCCCGTGGTCATCGTTACAGACACAGAGGCAAACTCTAACGAGTCTGTCCTCTCCTTGGCTTTTGAGTTCTTGAGAACCTTGGGCCACTTTCCTTCTAAAACTACTCTTTTTCTACCTCTGCTTGAGACAGCTGTTATTTCCACAGAAGAACTGGGTCCAGAAAGTAGCTTGTAAACTACTGAGACGGGAGCAAATGAAAGGGTAGCTGTTGTTAGCTAAGGTGGCTGTTCTTGGGCTGTTATGTTTACCTTTGCTATATTCTCCTGGCCATGGTGTATGCTCTGGAAACTCAGGGACCAGGTTCTTTAAATTATTCTATAGGCTTACTTGAATTTTATCTACTTTAAAATTTAATACAGCAGAATATGGGTGGCTTATGCCTTTAATCCCAGCATTTGGGAGGCAGAAGCAGGCAAATCTCTGAATTTGAGGCCTGCCTGGTACACCTAGAGTTCTAGGCCAGCCAAAGCTACATGGTGAAACACTGTCTCAAAAACAAAACAAAAGAATTCCAGGCCAGCCATGGCTACAAGTGAAACACTGTCTCAAGAACAAAACAAAAACTGTTGTGTTTCTAAAAGAGTGTTAAAATTCAGCGTTGGAGGAATGGTTGACACCCATGAGCATGTAACTTACCTTCAGTTTTTATGTGGCGCTGAACAGTGACACTCTGTCCTTGAGGGCCTGTGGCCGTGTTTGTCCTCAAGTTCACTGTGAAGTCCTGATTATTAATTTTGACAACAGTGCTCTTGTGCTTCGCCTTCTGGGCCTCCTCCAACTGCATATTAGCTATTTTGTCAAAACTGTATGTGACGCTGTTGTCAATATACTGCCATTCCACAAATTCGAGGACATAGTCTGCCTGGATTTCCTTTTCTTTAACCAACCGAATGCTCTTGATCAGGTCTTCAATCTTATCTCTAGCTTCTATCACATCTCTGCTGATTCCCACAACTTTCATCGAAGGTTTCTTCTGGTCCAGGTCAATGACAATATTCAGCCTCTTCTGCAGCTCATTCAGTCTCCTGTACTCCTTCTCATCAAAGTCTCTGATACACTCATCGTCACTGGTGTAGGAAAGCTGCTCTTGGGTAATCAGATTCTGTATCCAGGTGATGGTACTTTCCACACTGCCTACATCAGCACCACATACCTGGAAAACTGTTGGCTCCGTTTTCTTCTCCAGAAACAGGGTTTTCTGTTTGGGGGGAGTTTGCTTTGGAAAGCCAAAAAAGGCTAAAGAGAAAATGAAAATTAATTTTTCTTTTATTCCCTTGAACATCAAGGTCAGGAATATGTATTTGATAAAAGGGAACAACTCACAGACTATCTTAGACAGTACAGACGGCTGGGGAGGAGCTGGGGAGCCTTCTCTCTCTTTCATGTTGTCATAAAAAATATTCAGAATGTGGGGCTGGAAGATGACAACTTTAACTTTCCTCACAGCCTGCACTGATTTTTTCTGGATAAATTCTTCAATGGCATCCATTATGGCTTTAGCAACTGTATCTGGGTCCTGACGAGCATTTCCTTTAAAAAAATCACATAAAAAAAGACAAGGTTAAGATCTACCTGCAAAAGGCTGTGACATAAACAAGGAATTCCTGTAGCTGAAAGTTGTCTTGTGTCCCACCCAGTTCTGCAGCCACTTGGACCCAAGTAAACACACAGAGGCTTTGTACTACTTGCAAACTGTATGGCCTAATGGCTCAGGCTTCTTAGTAGCTAGCTCTTTCTATTAATCTATGTTTTGCCACATGACTGTGGCATTACCAGTCTGCTGGCATGTTGTTCCTTGGGCTGCAGGCTGGTGTCTCTCCCTCCTCTCCTTTCTTTTCTCCCTATATCTGCTTAGATTTCCCACCTGCCTCTAAGCTGCCTTGCCATAGGCCAACGCAGCTTTAATTATCAACCAATCAGAGAAACACATATTCATAGCAAACAGAAAGCCATCCCACAGCACTAATTCCAGTTGTCACAGGAAAGAAAAATGCCTGATCCCATTTTAATCACTGTAGACTTTTCTAATATAGTTTTGACATCCTAGACACAGTGGGCAGGGGTTTCTGTTCTATGCTGTCCATAGGTCAACACCCAGGAAAAGACCCTGGAACCCATTCTTTTTTTTTTTAAGATTTATTTATTTATTATGTATACAGTGTTCTGTCTGCTTGCATGTATGGTCAGAAGGTCAGAAGAAGGCACCAGATCTCATTACAAATGGTTGTGATCCACCATGTGGTTGCTGGGATTTGAACTCAGGACCTCTGGAAGAGAGCAGTCAGTGTTCTTACCCTGTGAGCCATCTCTCCGGCCCCTGAACCCCATTCTAATTTGTGACACTCACATATATCCTTTTCAACAGATCCTGGCCTCCAGTGTCACTCCTCTCCCATTACAGAGTCCAGGTGACTTTTTTCCCCCTTGATTTACTAATGTCTTCAAAAGATCATAAAAGGAAAAAAAATACTAATACATCTTGAAACAACATGGTCCTTACAGAGACAATCTTAGCCTCTGATGGATTTTATGTATATGTCTGGATTCTCCCAGCTACCTCTGGGGGCCAGATTTAAACTAAGATAATTCTGAGGCACCCAAAACTGTGAGCTACTTGTTATAATCTATAATTCTAGGTGTATTAGTCACCCTGAGCCTCCAGGATGTCTTTCTTCCCCATACCCTTCATGATTTTAGCTGCCCAGCAGGATTCAAAGCAGCCATTGAGTAGATCCACTCCTGTCTTCAACATGTTCCAGATTTTGTTCTCAAGCTCTGGAACCCATTGGCTAGGTAAGATTGTGGAATGTCCCTTTCTAATCATGGGTCAGCCCAAAGTGAATGGCAGCTGGCAAAGTCACATGACAGGCAATATGAAAGTCTCCTGGACAAGCTGGTTTGATAGACGGAGAGCCCATTTGGATTATCCCTGTTAATGGTGCCCACCACTGTGGCAGAAAATTACAGTCAACGCCTTTGACTAACTTTGTAGATAAATTGTGGGGACACAGGTCATTCCTCCTGCCTCAGTCATTCCAGTAGGTGGGACCACAGGTGCACATAAATGCACCCTGCTCATTCTCCTCCGTCAACTTAAAATACCCTCAAGCTTTGCTCATTCCCTAGTGGACTGGGGGCCCTTGAAGTGAGGAAACTGTCCACTCCTAGGTGAGATGTCACCGTCATCACCCAGACCCAGTGAGGACCAAATCCATGGAGGAGTCAACACTTCAGGACTGAGCCTTGACAGCCTGTGGTTACTAACCTGTGCCAATGGCTGGTAGGCAAATGGATGAGTACTTCCGTTGTTCACATTCTTCCAAAACACAGGAAACTGATCTCTTGACATCATTCCCTCCAACAACGTGAATAATACTCTTGCATCTCAGTAACCCACCTTCAGTAACTATATACTCGCTGTTCTGTTGAGCTATGAAACATAGACTCAGAATCAGATGCCAAACCTACTCTTGGAGAAAGCAAGATGTCTGATTTGATGAGGAAATACTGTATGGATTAAAAGCTCTTGAAATACTATGTTTAGTGAAATTTTGTGGCTTAATTTCTCTGAACTGTGAAATAACTTTCCACTTTTAACTTTCTCTCATATGTAATTCTTTCATAAAATATATGATCTTAAGATTAATATATTGGTCTCAAAAAGAACAAAAACAAAAAACAAAACAAAAACAGAAAAAGAAAAGAAAAGAAAAGATGAATACATTGCCTTCCCAGCCCAAGGACCTTCCTCAGTTCCTTCATAGCCTTCCAGAGTCAATCTTCCACTTACAATCTGGCACCAAGAAGTAGCATTGTTCCTTACCCAGGACAGAACATTCTTTCTCCACATTTTGTCCTGCACCTTCCAAAATTGCTTTGGAAACTCCTACATGAGAAAATCAAGTTGGTAACTTGACCAGAAAGACAGCCTTTGCATCCCAACACACCCATCATAGAGCAGTCCCAAGCCCAGGCATTACTGACAAAGAAGAAAATTTCAAAAATATTGCCAGTTGTAAGAAAGCCCATTGAAATAACTTTAAAGATATTAATTAACATGAACAAGCCCAGGTTTACAAAACCATTTTGCCTATAGAAACACTTCTTCATAGGATCTACCACACTAACTACTGCATGAGACAGAATGCATCTCCTGGAAGTACCTGATTTGAGAGTAAATGCGTCTGATGTTGAATTGACAATCACATCTGCCACTTCTTTGGTGATGTCCCCCGTGGCCACTTGGAAGAGGACTGGGCCAATATTCATTTCTAGCACTCCTAAAGTGGGGTTGGAAAGACTCCCATAGAAACCTGCCCAGAAAAAAAAAAAAAAAGCAGAATCAGGCACCGACTCATCAGAAGCAAGAGTAACTGAGGTCACAGGCTGCCCTACCGATGTACTGGCTGCCATTTACTTTGGCCCTGGCCCTGGGCTTGAGTTTAGGAGTTTGGAGCTATCCTGGCTGGGCAGTATAGCAAATCCTCACTTCAAATCAAAGTTCCAGTGAACCCCAAACAAGATGAACTCAGAAACAGCAAACCACATTTGACAGAGAAGTGTTGGTTTGTATTGTCTCTTAATGTGTCCGTGGAAAATAAATGTTAGATTATCCCTAGGAGGCGGTAGTCTCATCAGTAATTTAAAAATCCCACTGTACAGATTATATAATTTGGCCCACCTTTCCCTTTCCCTCCAAGTCCCATAAACAGTCTTTTATACTCACATGTATGGAATATAATTTAATATGGTCCATAGTTTATAGACTTATCAGAAAAATGATCACCATCATCCTTTACCTGTCATTGAACAGTTACTTAGCAACAAGAAGTCACTGGTCAACTTAAAAACTTTACTGAACCTTGTGTATCTTCATCCGTGGCACTAGAATCTCCATTACTCCTTTTGTCAAATTCATCTGAAAATGCCTGTAAATACAAACACAGTTTTAGCCATTATACTCCCTCCTCGATGAATGAGTTTGCTTCACTGGCTTTTGATTCTGTATGCACACATGTAGTGATATGAAAAATAAAGCCTTTGTGTCTGGCTTTGAGTGAAATGTTTCAGCAAAGCCTTCGCTATGTTTGGGTTAATTGGTAGAGGCTAAGAAATGTTTTGAGAGTGTTTGAACCTTGAAGAAATGACTCTCTGGAGACTCTGCACTTGCCTGCTACATGAGAGCTTGAAGGAGCACTGACCTTGGTCCTAAGACACTCCTGGCAACCTAGAGCTCTTCCTTTTGATTATGGTTTTCCATGATGTGTGGGTTGCCTGCTCTCACAGGCAGCGAAAGCAAGATGATTTCGGTACCTGGAACCTTTCCCAGCTCCTATTAATCTTGTATGTTTGTATAAAGTAACTGGAGTGAGCTAGCTGGGTGTCGGTCTTTTCCAAGAAGGCTGAACCCCTCTGCTCCTTTGGAAAATGAAGGCTTAACATCTTGGTGAGCTTTTCTCTCTACTGTGGAACCTATGACTGACATCAAACAATACTTGCACACACACACACACACACACACACACACACAATTGGAAATTAATAACCCTCAAACAGTAGTATTTAATTTACTTCTATATTTTTAAGGTTATAAAAATATACATATCACTGGGTGGTGCACACCTTTAATCCCAGCACTTGGGAGGCAGAGGCAGGTAGCACTCTGAGTTTTGAGGCTAGCCTGGTCTACAGAGTCAGTTCTAGGACAGCCAAGGCTACATAGAGAAATCTTGTCTTGAAAAACCGAGAGAGAGAGAGAGAGAGAGAGAGAGAGAGAGAGAGAGAGAGAGAGAGAGAGAGAAACATTTCCCAAATAAAGATTGGGAGACTCAAGTCTATGTAACAAGATTCACAGCTAGACACTGTGTCTGTCCACACAGACATTCATATCTCACAATAACCTCAGCAACTCCACCTCCAGTTCAGTTTACTTTGTGTATATACATCTAAACTTCCAAAGTAATTATAATTTCTAGAAAGGAAATTATGTGCTGCACACAATGCCCACATCACCTTCCACAATTCATGCCACAGGGAAGTTATTAAAAACTCTTAACAGCTGGGCAAGTGGATGCATACCTATAACTCCATTATTCTGGAAGCTGATGCAGGAGGATGGCCATGAGTGTGAACAATCTGGGCTACTTAGCTAGATCCTATTTAAATGCATAAGCAACCAAACAAACCTCGCCGTGTTTCTACAGGCCAAGCTAAAGGACTTGGGGGGAGGGTGTTGGCTGCCTGATTAGAATATGGGTTCCATATGCCTGCTTCCATGAATTTTTAGGTAGTGCCTAGGTCTAGACAATTATGAAGTATGACCTAAAAATTCCAACAGCCCAATCAACGGGCATCTGTGGGCTGCTACTTTTATTGTGACATTGTGGAAACTTTTCAAACATCAAGGTCATGTCCTCTACTGGATTATAAAGACATGGAAAACGAAACCAGGCCTTAAGAGTCAGGCTATATCACCAGAGCTGATGTGCAGTAAAATGTGGGCTGAGTGACACACTGTGACTGACAGTGATTGTAGTATCTCTGGTCCAAGTGTCCAGTCACATGAGGACATGTTCAAGCCACATCCTTCACTCACAATTAATGACATTCCCAGAAATGGAAGCTGGAATCGCCTGCATCCCATTCCGGAATTTTCAGATGGTATATTACGTATTACCATTTCTATGTCCATGTGAGAGGCAACCCCATAGGTTGAAAAACAATAATGAGTATTACAATGTGTGAGCCTTTCTTCTCTGGTTCTGATTCGGACAAAAAGATGTAAAGCTGGAAAGGCATTCATGAGGCAGCTGTAAACTTACACATTAATTCTATAATTGACCAAATCAAAGGAATGACTGCCATTTCAAGATATGTTTTAGTAGTAAGGTTATGTTCAAAATAAATTGGTGAATTGTTCAGAGATAGAATCGTGCATCAACCTTACATGAGAGGAAAGGAAATAAGGGGGGAAAATCAAATACCCGGGAACAGAGCAATAGCAGTTGAGGCTGAATAACAGATACAGAACCTCATTAGGCTGGTTCATGTACTTTTGTGTGTGTTTGAAACTTTCCTGAAGGTTTTTTTTTTTCTGTATCTAATTTTTCTTAAAATTCGCCATGCTACATATAATCAGCCAACACACTCTTCTGTGTTGAAAATACATGAAATAAACATCCTGTTAGATCAAGAAGACTTAGAAGAACACAGGTCCCAAACTGCACTTGGCAAAGTAATCAGAAGCAAGTCGAGCCAGTACCTGAATGTTTTCGAGGTCTTTCGGGTGCAGCAGAAACTGAACTTCCTGTAAAGTTTTCAGGTGGCTCCTGCTACTAAATCTGAGCACTTCTGAAATTATTAATTTAGCAAATTCGGGTTTAGGAAACCCCAGATTTCCCGTTCCTATTGCTGGAAATCCAATTGATTGCAGAGACAGTGCCTCGGCGGTCTTCAGACAGTCTCTGATGATGTTTTTCATGATCTGAAAAGCACAAAGCACTTCCTTAAATGTCTTGTTTAGAAATGGGAGGCCCTAAAAAAATAAGCACTCAGCAGCTTTTCCTGGGAGCACCTGGGAGCACTGTCCACTCCCCTGATCGGGAGCACTATCCACTCTTTTATGCTTTCAGCAAAAGTTAACAGCAGTCTGAAGAGGGAAACTAAGGAGAAGACAAGAGGAAGGGAATGTGAGACACCCTTCCAAGAGCACAGCCTCACTCCACCATGAAGAAGAGGGAAAGCGACAGCTGTCTATGACCATGTCCCCACTTCAAGCCCTCACCTTGCTTTTCCTCAATAAATGTTGTATATTCCCCCAACCCTTCCCTGACTGTCAACAATTGCTGAGCACAGTAACGAACTTACATTATTAACTATGACCTACAAGAAGTCATCTACAACCGAAAAGAAATGGCCATGGGATGGGACCTGCCAAACTCAGGATGCTGTCACAGAGAAGCAGCAGACAGGGACTAGCTGGGGTGTGCTGTAAGAGGAGTCCAGAAAGCTATCCCATTTCCTGGAAGATATAAAGCTAGGTCCTACCTTCACTGACCATGCACTGCTGTTACGTTTCCACTGTGGAACCACCACATGAAATACGTGGCGGCAGCCCAGATTAAAGCCACTGGTTTGCAGAATTGTGCCCTCACTGACAGAGACCCCTTGTCCTGCTTCGTTCAATTCCTCCTGGAGTTCTGGCCCAGCCTTTTGCAGTAAGGCCTGAGAAAGGGGTCCTCTGTTGAGTGCAAGATCCATGGGAACGGAGTTGACGACGACTTGAGTCTTAAAGACAAAACCAAAGATTCTTTTCAAATTCTTAATAAAGGCATTCATCAACCATGACTATATTTGAGCCACTGGGCTTGGCACAAGGAAGACAACAGTTGCTCATATACATTTCATAATCAATGTTCAGAGAAACAAAACTCATAAAAGTCAGAGTGGAAACAATTCAAATGTCCATCGGCTAATGGTTGGGAAGACCAAATGTATATTCATCTAATAAGACATTATGCAGCCACTGAGGGATGAAATGCTGACATGAGTCATGACATGAACGACCCCTTAAAGCATTCCTCTCAGTGAAAGAAACAGGTCCCAAAACATCACCAATATATTATTTCATTTATATGAAACTTCAAGAACAAATGAATCTGTAGATAGAGACAGGTGTGGTGGCACACACCTTTAATCCCAGCACTCAGGAGGCAGAGGCAGGTGGATCTCTGTGAGTTCAAAGCCAGCCTGGTCTACATTGCGAGTTCCAGGAAAACCAGAGCTATGTAGTAAGACCCTGTCTCAAAAAGAAAATTTAAAAAATAAAAAAACAACAGAGTAAATTAGATGTTATCTGGAATTAGGAAGGTGGGGTGATCAGGTAGATAAATTAAGAGTACCTGCTAATGGGCACAAATTTCTTTCTGGTGGGATTAAAGTGCACTAAAATTAGATTGCAGGTATGGTTGTATGATTGTGGTTACACACAGACACACACACACACTCATGTTCACACTACAAGAATTGTCTCTACACAAGTCCCAACACCAAGACCTTCCATGTGTATTTTTAGTGAATATATTAAAAACCATTGATGTGCCCAATTAAAGTGGGTATTGTGAGTTACATAACACCATTTTGAGATTTAAAAAAGGACCATTAATTACAAGACTGTTAAAATGATTTTTAGCTTTTCTCAGCAGAGACTGTGGGAATATGCTACAGCAATATGTCCACGTTAAAAGTTTCAGTTGTGGGGCTGGAGAGATGGCTCAGAGGTTAAGAGCACTGGCTGCTCTTCCAGAGGACCCAGGTTCAATCCCCAGCACCCACATGGCAGTTCACAACTGTCTGTAACTCCAGTTCCAGGGGATCTAACACCCTCATACAGACATGCAGGCAAAACACCGATGCACATAAAATACAAATAAATAAGCTTGTTTGTTTGTTTGCTTGTTTGTTTGTTTCTCGAGACAGGGTTTCTGGAGCTCACTTGGTAGCCCAGGCTGGCCTCGAACTCACAGAGATCCGTCTGGCTCTGCCTCCCGAGTGCTGGGATTAAAGGCGTGTGCCACCACCGCCCGGCTAAGATTTTTATTTAAAGTTTCAATTGTATCACTGCTGCTCACAGCACACCAGGAACTGTTCCTGATGGATGCTTAGAGATGCTTTCTCTTGCAAAACAATTCAAAGCAAAACAGGGTTACAACACCTAGTTCATTCCATCTATTATCACAGCCAGCAAATCCAACTGTTTGTTGTTTAAAGGTAGTGGGGACAAATGACAGCCAGTGGTGATAATTCAGGACTTTGATTTGGTCTTTAAACAAAGCTTTTAAGGATTGGCTAAAAATGTCACAGTAGGGGCTGGAAAGATGGCTCAGCAGTTAAGAGCACTTGCCCTTCTTCCGGAGGACCCAGGTTCAGTTCCCAACATCCACCTCAGCTGGCTCACAGTCACCTGTAACTGTCTTCTGGCCTCTGGGTACCCACACACATGTGACATTCACTCATACAGTCACACACATACACATAAATTAAAAAGTAACAGAAATAAACCTTTAACAATTTTTCTCTATATTATGATGTGTTTCTTTGTTGTAATAGTTTTCTTTCTTTTCTTTTCTTCTTCTTCTTTAAAAAAAAAAAAAGGGTCTTATATAGTCCAGGCTGACCTCAAATTCACTTTGTAGCCAAGGACCTTGAATTGGAATTTCTGATCCTCCCCGCCTCTCTATCTCCCTAATGCTGCTTTTACAGACACATCCTTCCGCACCTTGTTTCTGCAGTGCTAAGGGACCGAACCCAGGACTTCATGACTTCATGCCTGCTAGGCGAGTGCCCTTTCAACTGAGCCACAGCCAAGCCTTTGTCTTTAAAAGCAGGACAGTAACAGCAAAATGCTCAGAGCTGTCTGAGAGGCAGAAAGTGCAGGTCACCCAACCCTGAGCCCCACCCCCACCCCCAAAGCAAAGCAAAGGGTGGGACAGACATTCCCTGGAGCACACAGCTCCCGCCACAGCCATGTAGAGAGAAATTCAGCTACTGGTCAGGAAGCAGGCACTAGCCAGCCCCGCTTCAGAGAGCTACGGTTCCAATCAGTAGAGCCTGTGTTGGAAAGGGTATTAACGACTTTTCAGGAAGGGAGGGAAAACAGGTTTCACTATGTAGCCCTGGCTGCCCTGGAACTCCATGTCAACCAGGCTTGCCTTGAACTCAGAGATTTGCCTGCTTCTGTCTCACATGTACCACCATGCCCAGTGAAATACACACACACACACACACACACACACAAACACACACACACACACAAACACACACACACACACAAACACACACACACACAAACACACACACACACACAAACACACATACAATCTGGGGCTGAGGGTGTGGTACAAGGGGTAAGAGAAGTGGCTGCTCATCATGCCTGTATCCCCAGTGTGTGTGGTGTGTGTGTGTGTGTGTGTGTGTGTGTGTGTGTGTGTGTGTGTGTTGGACTGAGACAGGATCCTGGGGCTTGCTGGTAGCCAGTCTATCCAAAAAACATTAGCTCCCTGCAACAAATACACAAAACAAGAATTGTCCTTACATGATTCCCAACATCTGGACCTTCCTCCAGCCAGCCCACCCACTCACTCCTTCACAAAGGACCCACAGATGGGTTCAGGGAACTGGGCTCCCTCGTCCACATCCAGCACCCAAGTTCACCCTTGCTCATGTCTTTGGACAGATTCCTGTCCTCTGCATTCCCCACGCTCTTTTCCACACCTGTAGCTAACAGGAGTCAGCCCTAGATGGACCAAACACGACAGATGGAAAGTGATGAAAATGTGGAGAGGCAGGCCGTGTCTCCTACCATGGATCCACAGTTACCGGGAAGGAGGGACGCTACCTCAGTACTCTTTCAGTTCTTACAAACACACCCAATCTCTATTCCTAAGTGATGTGGCAAGAAGCCCAGATCTATGAACAATGTTTGAAGACATGAGTAGGAGAGCATGGAATTTTCCTCAGTTCTTTTCCTCCGCTCTGTCTTCCTTTGGCCCTCAATAAAGCAGGTACAGACCGGGGACATCACAGCACATTGGTAGAGACAGGCGACACTCACCTTAGCATTCTGTACACTTTCTTCCACCAGCCGGATTTTCAGGCCTTCTGGTGACACCAGCAGCCAGTCCTCTTTCTGCGGCGTTTTCCCGGGTGGTGGTAATTCTGATGCTTTTAAACTGGGTGGGGAGGCCGTGTGGGAAAGGGTGGCTTTAAATGAAGTTTCTACAGCTTCGGCAAAGGCCTCAACAACCTTTGCAGATATGTCCACCAGATAAATGTTTTTCAAGGTGCGTTTGCCTGGCTTACGTTGGAAGTTGTCTTTGATGGCTGAAACAATGGTTGCCACACACTGGTCTAAGGGAAAGTCAAAGATCCCAGCGCTGACAGCTGGTATGGCTATGGATTGACACTTGTACTCCTCAGCTAAAGTGAGACTTCGATGCACAACTTTCCTTAACAGCATCACACACTCTGGGGCCTTATCTCGATTCCACCGAGGCCCTACTGCGTGGATGACATGATGGCAAGGGAGCTTGCCTGCTTTTGAAATAACTGCATTCCCAGGTGAGACCATGACACCATTCTTTACTATCTTGTCACATTCTGCTTGAAGTTCAGGGCCAGCTGTGTTTGAGAGAGCAAGCGCGAGACCACCAGTGTGTTTCAGATGCTCATTTGCCGTATTCACTACCACATCGACAGGAAACTGAGCCAGGTCACCCTGCTGTACGATCAGCGTGACTCCTGGGGCTATGTCCTTCTGTAAGAGACACTTCCCCTGAAGGCTGCCTGTCTCCCTCTCTCCATCCTCCTGGAGTTCAATGATGCATCCATACAGGCGCTTGATCTCGCTTTTGTAATACGGTGCCTTGTCCTGGAAGAAGTGCCTGGCACCAGGCTTATCAATCTGGAATCTTCTAATGCAGACTGAATCCCGGATTTGCTGGACCATGTTCATGTACTGTACAACTTTGCTCTTGAAGCCAGTTAGTAAAATACCTTTTGGCTCATCTTCCAGCTTAAAGCTTGCCTGCACATTTGCCCTCCTTATCTTTTGCCAGGAAAACTTCTTGTCTGCCTTTATATACTCGATAACCAAGGATGATTCTATTTTGACCAGTCTTTCCGTTTTCATGTTGTTTTCCAAGAACTCAAAAAGCTGGCTATAGATTTCATTTACTTCTCTCACACAGCCTGCAATGATGACCTCAGGCAGGGTTCCTGTAGTTAATTCATTCTTTATCATAATGGCTGCAGTGGAGCGATGTTTCTTTTGCAGAAGGTGGATTTTCTTTTGCCACACATTGCCTTCGAGAACTTCCCTGTCCTCAACTTCAATGAGCTTATAACTTAAGGCACCGAGCAGTTTCTTCTCTGCTTCTGCCAGGTCTCTGGAAGAATGGGCCATCAAGAGAAGAGCTGTACCCTTCAGCTCATATGTGGCAAGCATGTTCTGTGCTTCAAAAAGAGTCTTGGAAAATTCCTGACTGTCTACTTGCTCTAGAAACATGAAAACTTGAGAAGGAACCAGGACGTCTTTCTGAGCCAAGGAATACACCTTTTCCTGGATGTCACACTTTACTTTATATACATCTGCACAGAATCCCTTAAAGCACAGATCCTGAGTGGCGGCATCATAATGAATCTCCATCTCTGGGTACTCTCTGCTTAGAGCCTCCAGGAAACCACTGTGTTGCAAGAGAAAACGTTTCCCTGGAGAAACGGCCACTTTCTCCCTCAGACTCTGCTCTTCCTTTCTGACCTTTTCTGTGGTGCTGTCAATCAATTCCTTGACTTTCTGACTGATGTCTTGGATATCTTCCGATTTTCCAGCTAAGGTTAGACTATCCTTATCAAACTCAATCAAAACCCTGTCATCTCCTAAGTCATTCTGTATGATGTCCCATACTGGCGCATACACTTCAAACAACTTAACTTCATATCTAGACCTGATGCCAGAGAGCAGCTCGGATGCATCTTTCTGCCAGGTCTTGATACTTGGTCTGTGATTGACTAAGGTGGCAGCAGGTCTGATGGTCAATGTCCCGTTCATTTCAGACCACGTGAGCTCACAGTGACAGCGTCTCATTTCGTCCTCTATTGCCTTGACCAGATGATTATTTTTTTGAAAGAACTTCCACAAAGGAAGACCCAGAGACTCTTGGAAAGATGCTGGAAGTTTGACCAGTGGCTTCTCCTCACCATATAAGGCTGTGCCCAGAGAGGCATAATAGGGGAAGACAGACAGCGGCATCCTGTTGAAACAGTGTTTCTTGGCCATAATGATATCTAACACTTTAAAAGCAAAGTAAATAAACAAATAAATAAATAAACAGTAATCTCAATGTCATGCATTTCTAAAGAACACAAAACAAACTTTTCTAGAGGACAAAAGTCTCTGATGCTTGTAGAACTCAAAGGTGGCATTCTCTATGTGCTCAGCTATAAACTGGTAGATACTAACTACACAAGGCAGACTTTATTTTAGTGCAATAATTACTTTACACCCAAATCACTCTACACAGAAATCATGTTCAATTCTGTTGTTTTTCTGATGTCACTGACGTGACACAATAAGAAACAGATACACATTTGGACACAAGCATGGCATTTGTACCAACATGAAGGACATTTTAATCCTCTGAGTAGATCACTCCGCCATCTGTCCCTTCGTGTTTAGTCCCAGAATTTAACTTTCGTAGTTAAATGCATAATTGTACCAGCACTCTGCATCACTTTTCCAAGTGCTTTCCATGATTTTAATGTCTTTGAGTGGCCTTCTCAGGTAGAGATTCTATTATACCCTTAGCTAGAGGCAAGAAAGCTGAGGCGGGGGAAGGTTTATTCCACAAACCAAGGGAAATATCTGACCTAATTGCCAGTGTGAGCCAACCCAGACCCCATGTTCTTGCCTCTATACCAAATCAAAATCACCCTCACAGTCATTGGAGAGCCCAGCCCCAGAGGTCACAATTTAGTAAGGCCTTCCCCATTATAATCTCCCGCCCACTGTGGGTACCGGGACAGGGGACAGTCACCACAACCGGCTCTTATTCTCTCTCTCTTTCTCCAGGACTCGCCTGACTTTGTTTTAGTTGATGGGCAAGTGGAAGTAGTATCAGCATGGATATTAGAGTCAATCCAGCAACAACTTGGATTTAAACAGCACTCGTGGTAGAAAGATACTAAAATATAGTACCCTAGTGAAGGACTCCGTCCTAGGGCAGGTGTCAGGCCTGAGGGAAAGAATGTGACCTTCAGAGGCCCAACCTCCCACAGGGGCTCCAGAGGGGCAGGACAGCCTGAGTGACCTCTAGCATAGACTCAGCACCTTAGGCCAAGCACTGTTCAGGGATTGTTTCATTGACTCCTTCTAGCACTCTACTGAGGTAATTCCTAATGTGCTAACTCTACAGATGAGAAAACGGAAGGGCTGAGGGTTAAAGGTCACAAAGCCAGTGAGCACCGATCAGGATTGGAACTCAAGTCTATCTGACTCAAGATGACCATTGCAGATGTGGTCGACATGACTTTCAGTCTCCTCAGCCCATGCCTGAGGTCATGAGAAATCGCCCCCATGATGTCCTGCCTCAGCACAGGGACAGCAGAAGGGAGAAACAGAAACGCTCTGTAGAACTCTACATGCTTCTGCATCCATCTTTACCTAAACATGTTGAAATCAATTTGAGGATCAATGCGGGGACCTACAACACAGATCTATCTCTTTGTGAGTACAGCCTGTCAAAAGCTCCTAGAATGGAGACTTTTTCAGTCATTCAATCACCAGAGGCTCTCCCTTGTCTCTCATCAGCCTGCCTTGCTGCCCTCATTCTGCACCAAATCCAGATGAATGAATGATTGGTGCCATTTCTGACAGATGAACAGACAAATGCACTCGGGGTTAAGTAACTGCTGAAATGGCCAACCATCCAGGCTATGCTGGGCGGCAGGCCGGGACACATTACCTTTGCTGTCGCAAAACTCAACCAGTGCCGAACTCTCTTCCGGGAAACACTCAACCCGGGCAACTCTTCCGCCCCCATTGGAAGGGTTTTCAAAGTAGAGCTGCAGCTGGTAATCATCCACCCCTGGAGGCAGGTTTTCCACCCTAACTGCATTTGTTGTTTCCAGAAGTCTCGGGGCAAGCTGCAGGCGTTGGTTTAAGTGGTGACCGCTACAATCAATAATAAATTTTTTGGTATCTACAAAACAAAAATAAAATGAGAAAATTTTCAATGACATCTCTATATGTATGGAAGAAATGGCTTGGCTACCCCTGAGAAGGGGGAACTAGCCAATTGCTGTATTTTCTGCCACTGAGCTGTCCTTTAGCCAACCCTCCTGAGTGCACGCCTCACAATACCACCCTTCTCCCCATTTCAAGACCCTTGATGCCCACTCTGCCAGCAGTCAGGAGCCCCAGCCCCAGGCAGGTTACTGACTCCAAACACATAGCCAAGGGCACTTTCAGTTTTATTTTCATGTCCACACACACACACACACACACACACACACACACACACACACACACAAAAACCAAAGCAAAACAAAACAACAAAAAACCCGCCAACAACAACAACAAAAACTAGTCATGTTTTTAAAGTTCTCCTCTTTTGTCTTTGTATATACAATTGCCCATGCCTGCAGTGCCCACGTCTGCAGTGCCCACATCTGCAGTGCCTGTGTCTGCAGTGCCCATGTCTGCAGTGCCTGTGTGTGCAGTGCCCGTGTGTGCAGTTCCCATGTCTGCAGTGCCCGTGTCTGCAGTGCCCGTGTCTGCAGTGCCCGTGTCTGCAGTGCCCGTGTCTGCAGTTCCCACGTCTGCAGTGCCCGTGTATGCAGTTCCCATGTCTGCAGTGCCTGTGTGTGCAGTGCCCGTGTCTGCAGTGCCTGTGTGTGCAGTGCCTGTGTGTGCAGTTCTCATGTCTGCAGTGCCCATGTGTGCAGTGCCTGCATGTGCAGTGCCTGTGTGTGCAGTGCCCGTGTGTGCAGTGCCTGCATGTGCAGTGCCTGTGTGTGCAGTGCCCGTGTGTGCAGTGCCCGTGTGTGTAGTGCCCTTATCCCACAGGGGAAACAGGGTACTTTTATTTTACTGTGATGCCAAGGATCAGATCGAACCACCCTACCAAAATAGCTATGTCTACAGCCCTCCTCGGTTTTTTCAGCTGCTCCTATTTACCCTTCCAGACTCAGCCTAATCATCTCTTAGATTAACAGGGTGGATGGTGGGCCTGTGATGCGCCAATCTTTGTGCTGGGATCTGGGAAATGAATACAGGTCTTTGCTTGTGTATCAGCGGGAAGGTGTGGATCATGAACACAAGTGAATTGCCTTTTGGAGCTCCAATAAGGAGCAGATAAAACTGGGACTCAGACTCAGAGTCTATATGTGGTCTCTAATTTAAAGACCAAAGGGGGGGGGGTGCCAAATGGATAAGAGAAGGAGGGGGCAGTGGCTGCATGAACAAGCTTGGTGCCGTTCGGAGATGGTCAGGTGACACTGCTCGGGGACACACTCAGGTGAGCACAACCATGCACGTTCTTGTCTCCCACCCCTCTCAGGTTACTAAGCTGAGAGACGACTTCTCTTTCCTCTTCATTATTCATTTACATACATGCCTCCTCCCTCCTCCCTCCTCCCTCCTCCCTCCTCCCTCCTCCCAGACTGAGTTCCTCTAGAGAGGGAACTATGATTTTCTTCATCTTTGGGCCTTAGACCCTAAACTGGTACCCGGACCATAACAGTGGCTATAGTTTGGAGTGAAACTGTCCCAGAGGCTCATGTGGTAATGGCTTAGTCCTCTGCTTGGTGCTGCTGGGAACAGTGGATCCTTTAACGAGTGAGGCCTGTGGGAAATGTTCCTGTTCTTGAGTGGGGAGGAAGGAGACGAGATGACCCTGGCCTGCTCCCCCCCCCTCTCTCTCTCTCTCTCTCTCTCTCTCTCTCTCTCTCTCCTGACCATTGAGATAAACAATCTTCCATCTGCCTCACCATAAGCCCCAAGGCAACAGGGCTAACCGATCATGAATTGAAGCCACCAAAACTGTGAACTAGAACAATCCTTTTGGAGGCTGACTACCTCAAGTATTTGTTACAGTAACAGAAAGCTAACACAGTATGTATTCCAGATTGCTGCTCAGTGAACAGAAGCAAGATCATTTACATTTAAATTTCCCTTTGTGGGTCTAGGGAGATGGCTCAGAGGTTAACACCACTTGACGCCTTTGCCAAGGACTGTGATTCAGTTCCCAGCATCTGCTTGGAAACCCACAACCATCTGTTAACTCCAGTTCCAGCGGCTCCAATGCCCTCTACTGGCTTCTTCAGGTACTGCATGCATGTGGTACATAAATCTTTGAACTTCCCTTTATAAGAAGTAATAATAAACATGAAATAATAATAGTGCCCTTTATCGAATCCTTACCATGCCTCAGTTACTATGTTAAGTATCATCTCACTTAATCTCCACAGGAATTTAGGTTAAGTATGATCATCCCCGTTTTATGGATGAGTGGATAAGGAACAGAGAAAATAATAACTTGGTCGGCTTCATACAACCAGTTAAGTAACAGGGCTAGAATGACTGACGCCCCACCATGGCCATGGGACAGGGGGACTTGGATTTGGAAATTTGCCCTGTTCTGGGTGGAGCTGGGTCTTGCTTGTGACAATGACCTAACAGAGCACTCATTTCCTTATTCGTGTTTATGTATGTGCACACAAAAGGGCATGTGTGTCCGTGCATTTGGAGGACAGAGGACAACTTGTATGAGTCCCAGGGATCAAACTCAGGCTGTCGGGCTTGGTGGTGGTGTCTTTTCCTGCTCTGCCATCCTGCTAGCTGGGACAGCCACCTTCCCCATTCAGTGGGCTCCCTCATCTTTGCATGTGTGACCAGGAAAGGGGAGTGGAGGTTGGCTACTCGGGCTACACTCCAGTCCCTCCATCTCTCAGCAACATCACGCCCGTGTCATAGGGTTGTTGAAAGGAATGAATAAGTTAACACGGGAAGAGTTTAGCGGGTGCCTGACTTACTTACGGCAAGCACTAAGGCTAAGTTTGTTGGCATTATTGCCTTCCAGTAAGTGTGTCCGTTCTTAACTCCTCCCAGGGAAGTAAAGAGAGTTCAGACTCCTCCACTTGAAATCAATCACCTTAGACTTCCTATTTCTTCCCCACCCCACCACCCATCCACTCAAGCAATCATATAATAAAGGGCAGTCTATTAAACATAAAATTGGATCTCAAAATGGATTTGTTTCCCTTTCCGAAATCTGAGGGGAAAGGCATCTATATTGACTGAGAGACCTTGTTTACGCACTACAACAAAGAATCAAACTTTCGGAGATGTCTCAAATCCTGGGGTGTGGTGCACAGACGCCTGGGGATGCAGGGCCCCCCAGGGGCTCACCTATAGGCTTCTGAAAGGTAACCACAGCGACGCCAAAATCTCGGATCACTTCCAACTTGAAGTCATCACTGGTGAAGCCACTAATATTCTCCACTAGCATGCTCAGCACAATGTCAGTCATGTTCTCGGGCACGTGTTCAAATGCCACCATGGAGGAAATGTTTTCACATTCTTGGGGGACATCTTCCGTTGTTTCTGATCTGTCGCTGGGAGATTGTGTTGTATCCAAGTCATCTGATAAATTTGGGAATGACAACAAAAAGTGTAACGTATTAAATCACGGTTTTACTAATCATCCTGAGACACTCCCCCCTCCCCCGTTCCCATCTCTTGGCTAACTCCGCTGAATGGAAATCTCGGATAGTGGACCTTTTGCTTTAATGAATTAAAAGCTAAAATGTGGGGCTGGAGAGATGGCTCAACGGTTAAGAGTACTGACTGCTCTTCCAGAGGACCTGGGTTCAATTCCCAGCACCCACATGGCAGCTCACAACTGTCTGGAACTCCAGTTCCAGGGGATCCAACACCCTCACACAGACATATATCCAGGCAAAACACTAATGCACATAAAATAAGAATAAATAAATTGTTTTTTAAAAAACAACTAAAATGTACTATTGTGGTTTTGTTGTTGTTGTTAGTGAATTAAAAACTAAAAATAGCATTTTTTTATTTTGTTGTTATCACTAATTCAATTTTATTACTTTTTTCTGCTTTGTCTGAGGAATGTGCATCGTCCCTCGTATATGTCTCTCAAGTACTAGACTGTAATTACAGAACCAAGCTTCTAAAAGCGGGGCATAGCTTTCTTCATCTTGGTGTTGCGGGCACACAGCCTAGAGTTGAGGCTCATCGGATCTTCACTGAATTGGAGAACTACCGTTGTCTCACTGGGGAGGGTGAGGACATCTGAAACTGTGTATATACTCACACTAAACAGCAGAATAGCTTAAAGATCAACACTGTAACAGTGTTAATGAGGAATGTCTCAGTGGGTAACATAGCTTGCTGTGTCAGTGTGAAGGCCTGAGTTCGAATCTCCAGCACCCTCATAAACAGCTGGGCATCATCACTCCAAGTGCCCAGTGTAGAGAGAAGAGATGGGCAGGTCCCAAGAACTCTCTGGCAGAAGGCAGAGGGATGGGGGGGGGGGGGATTCCTTTCCCTAAGATTTGGATGTCTGCATCTCTGGGGTTGTTCTTGCTTATCTTACTCAACCTGGTTCTTCATTTGTTACACTTTATAAGGGTATTATAAGTTGCTCCTTTATTTAAGTCTGTGGCAGGACGTGGCCTGCCCACCCACTAGTTAAGCAGGAGACACCCCCCCCCCGCCCCCCATCCAGTGCTGGCTGTTCCCTGCAGCAGATGAGGAAGGATGAGCCGGGAAGTTGGGGTCCACCTAAGACACACCGGGTGCTCACAGAGCACTACTACCCAAGAAGCACACAGCAAGCATCCATTACGTGTCCTGTCCTTGCTATTACGGGCCACCCAAGCACAAGTGTCCATCACCATCTCCAAGGTCTTCCTCTCCTCTCCTCAGCTGCAAACATCTCCCAGCACCAGAAAGAATTGGTCTTGTTCCTCTGACGGGAGCCCAAAGAGCTGAACGGGCTCCCTCAGGGAATGCTTCATACACATCTGGCTGAGACTGGGAAGATGATGCAATGCCAGGCGGCTGCAAGCTGAGCAGATCCTGCCTGGTGTGGATCTAGAGGAAAGATCTCCCCAGCAACCTGTTTAATAAACACAAAACTGCCTGGTGAACACTAGGACCACCTTAGCTGAGACTTACCTGGTTCTGAGGTGCCTTTTTTTGTCTTGGATTCCTAAAACCCAAACAGTAAGACAGCATTAATACAGGAAACATTTCTTTTTGTTTGTTTGTTTGGCTGGTTGTTTGTTTGTTTGGTTGGTTGGTTGGTTGGTTTTGTTTGTCTGGTTGGTTGGTTGGTTTTGTTTGTTTGTTTGTTTGTTTTTTCAAGACAGGGTTTCTCTGTATAACTAACTGTTCTGGCTGTCCAGGAACTCCCTTTGTAGCCCAGGCTGGCCTTGAACTTACAGAGATCCACCTGCCTCTGCCTTCCGAGTGCTGGGATTAAAGGTGTGCGCCACCACCACCCAGCAACTACAAATCATTTCATATATAAATAAAACACCTCTTTTGGGCCGGACTGGAGATGTAAGTTAATTGAAATTGAAATGATAAGAACACTTTTGGGTAATGGGCTGGTGAATGGATCAGAGGCTACAAGTCACGGTGTGTCTTCTCTGTTGGTCACAACCATCACTGATGAAATGAGACATACACAAGCGTCTCCAGCTCATGCCAAGGGTAAGGCAGCTTAGCCCATGGCTTGCTTCACTTGGCACTTATTTTGTGGTTACGGTATGAACACGGTGCATGTGCTACACAGAGGTCCCTGGTAATCTTCTTCACAATTGAGGGAACAGCACACACAGCGTGGACTGCTGGCCTTTCAAGACAACGAAAACAAAACGGTAGGCTTCTGCTTATAAAGAAGCCAAGACAAATAGGTGCAAACTTTGACACCCCAAATTTATTACTATTGCACCCCCCAAAACCTCGACTCTTCCGAGAGTGTCAAAAAATGACTGCTTCTCCATTGTTTACTGCCCTCCCCCCTCCATAGTTCCAAGCTGCCATTCTCAAGCTAGTGTGACTGAGGCCTTCATCTACCATTTTCCTGTTCTTTTCTTTTTAAGACGCAGTCTCACTATGTAGCCTTGGCTGGTCTGGACTCACTATGTAAATCAGGCTAGCCTTGAACACATAGAGATCTTCTACCTCTACTTCCCGAGTGCTGGGATCAAAGGTGTGGGCCACCTCACCCGGCACACCTTCGCCATATTTTCATCATGGAGAATCCCACACACCTTGGAATAATACCCTGTGTCCTTTTGTGTCCCTCCTAGGTGTCCTTACCTCTTCTAGAACTGCCTCCTTAGAGACTGAGGCTTCACCTGGGTCTTCAGGCAACCAGACAGTTAACTTGAATGTCCCTTTTCCTTGCCACACTAACTCATGATTCTCTTTCTCCAGAACATTCTGCCGAACTGAAATGTTAAAAAAAAAAAAAGAAAGAAAGAAAGAAAAGAAAAAGAAAAACTTTTAAGCCAAATTGCAAGCAATCTTTCCTTACACAATTAGTTCATGATTTCTACAGACTTCACCACCATGAGCCAGGAGCTCATCTGATTTCTCTAAGAAGCAAGCACTTGAAAAGAAGGAAAATTGATCAGATGGATTTGAATTTCACCTTTAACCTTACTTTGTGTGCATTATTCATGCTGTGTACAAGTGGTCCATGTGGAGAAGTGCACACCACTGGTCATGTGGAGGCCACGGGAGGACACTGGGTATTTCCCTGCATCTCTCTGCCTTCTGGCCTGGACCTGAAACTCTGAACCATCTCATCGAACCTGAAACTTGCCCTTTGGCCTAGGCTTGCTGGCCAGAGAGTTCTTGGGATCTGCACTCTACACGGGGCACGTGTAGCCATGCTACGCTGTTGATGAGGGTGCTGGAGATTCAAATTCCAGGCCCCACACTTACACACAAGCTATCTTACCCAGTGAGCCATTCCCCTGCCCCTAAACTTACTGCGGTGTTGTGGGGTTTTGTTTGTTTTTGTTTTTTGTTGAGACAAGGTCTTACTATATAGCCCTGGCTGGCCTATAACTTGCTCTGTAGACCAGGCTGGCCTCAAACTCACAGAGAGCTGGCTGCCTCTGTCTCTCAAGGGCTGGGGTCAAAGCATGTGCTGTCATGCCCGGATTACTTTTTAATATTCGTTGCGCCAGCTTAGTTACGGAGTGTTCCCCAAGGGCCTCGAGATTACAAACATGGTTGCCAGCTCATTGTCTAATGGGAGGTCCCGGAAGCTTTAAGAAGTGGGGACTAGAGGAAGGAACTTAGATTCCAGGGGGCGGGGGAAGGAGTTTGGTCCTGGGACACCAGCCCTTTCCTCCTTTCTATATCACTTCATAGCCAAGAGTTCTCAACAGAGTGTACTGCCTTGTGCCATTGGCCCCAAAGCAGAAGGCCAACTGACTGTAGACCAAAACCTCAAAAACTGTTGAGCCCAGATAAACCCTTCCTCTATTCAAGATGATCATCTCACAGCAATGGAACTCGGGTGAAGACCGTTAGCATCGTGCTAAACAAATCCTACTTACAAAGCCTCAGTCTTCTTATTGACTAATGAGGTTAACGGGCATTGTTTTGAGCCAGTAAGTGCATCGTATTGAAGAAATGTAGTTTAGTAGTGCAGTACTTGTACTGTACTCGGTAGGTGCTGAAAGCAGGAATATTTATAACTACGAGGATAGCTAGGTGCATGGTCTGATGAAAGCCATGTTTTAGGGAGGTGACCCAGTTGGCCATCATCAGAATGAGCAGGAGTCCAGCCATTTCAGCTAACACTTCAGCCTGCAGTGATAAACAACCCATATTTGGTAGTAAAGGGAGCAGAAAAAAAAAATGGAATAGAAGAGATTTTGAAGAAAAAAAACAACAATACAGAATTAGAGCACTGGACAGCTGAACTCCAGTGAAAACGGAACAGAATCCAAAGACTTGCCATTTGATTTCCAACTCACCCATTAGCTAGCTGAGTGGCTGTAAAGAAATAAACATCTCTGGAGCAGAGGTTCTGCTATTGAAAGTATTTTCGAGGAATGCTGTCAATCACATGGAGAGCTATGAAAATGTAAACTGTAAGCATCAGAAGCAGCAGCCAGAGAGAGAAGAGGAAAATCTGTGTCGCTCAGACCATGGAGAACCGGAAAGGTACAGGAAGCCCCTGGCCCGCATAGAGGATGGCGCAGACAGATGAAGGGGAAAGCTACCAGAGCCCTTCTGTTCACAGCTGCCGCTAAATGTTCTCTGATGGGCAGCTAGTCTGATGAGCTCAGAGCCTATCATTAAGGGAGACATGATAGCTCTCCCACCTGAGCCATGAAGAGGGCAGGCCAAATAGACTTCACTTAGATGTCCATCCAGATACAGGCATTAGAATCCATCTGAGAAGGAACATGGGACTCAACTCTATGACTAGTCAGGAGTTTCCAGAGAAGCTGTATGGGGCTGGTAAGGGGACTGAGGGCTGTGTGGCCTAAATGGAAGCCAGTTACCTAACATCATGCACCTCTATGCTGCATTCCTCTTCTTCTTTCCTGGACTTTGGTGAAGTCCATCCAAGGTATCCAAACATGACTGCCTCTTCTTAGATTGTATGCAATGTGTATGGACACAAGTATTGCCAGAGTCACAGTTATTGCCAAGAAGAAAGTAAAGGGGGGCTGCTGTGGAATAATGCTTTTGTACACTGGTTTAATAAAACGCCGATTGGCCAGTAGCCAGGCAGGAAGTATAGGTAGGATAAGCAGACAAGGAGAATTCTGAGAAGAGGAAGGCTGAGTCAGGAGATGCCAGCCCTCCATCCAGGGAGCATGATGTAATGGCACACAGGTAAAGCCATAGAAAATGTGGCCAGGCGGTGATGGCACACGCCTTTAATCCCAGCACTTGGGAGGCAGAGCCAGGCAGACCTCTGTGAGTTCAAGGCCAGCCTGGGCTACCAAGTGAGTTCCAGGAAAAAGGCGCAAAGCTACACAGAGAAACCCTGTC
>CABHPP010141449.1:12152-43926 GCA_902168425.1 Peromyscus attwateri | reverse complement strand
TGTGTGTGTGTGTGTGTGTGTGTGTGTGTGTGTGTGTGTGTTTGGACTCTTTTCTTTCCAGACCCTTCTCTTTTCTTTGGGATGGTAATATAAGCGCTATGTAGACACTCCAGGCATGCATGGACCTTTAAATATATTTTTCCATACTTTATGGCTTAATGGAATATTCTGTCATGTCTTTTATCTTAACAGGGAGATTTCCTCTCTCCATTGGCCTTGACAGTGACTGGGATTCAGAAGATGGGTTGAATTAAAACATTCAAATCAGAAGGACCAGAGAGCATAGCTCACCACACAAAGTGCTACACTGAGTCCCAGGGGAGCCAGATTCGTGATAGAAAATCTGTTAATATGGTGTTGCTGTCCACTGTCTTCCTCAAACACACATCTTTTTCAGAAACCCCTTTGGGTGAGAGGGCACTGGCTGGAACTTCTGTGGTAAATCCAGAGTTTCTGACAGGACCCTTCAAAGGAAATGTAGGTAACACAGACAGCCGGTGGTTGTACAGGAAATGGCTGCAATAGCTAGAGTGACCCAGCTATGTGGGTGACAAGACCCGTGACTATACAGGTCCTTTCATATTGACTTAAAAAAAATACTGGGTGAGGCTTAGTATTTTATAAAAGACCAATGTGGCCTAAAAATGTCATTCGAATCGTTCAGAACTGTGTGTGAAATGTCAGAAAGAATCTAAGCTACACTCAAAGACTACCTGACATGTCCATGGTAATGCCCCCTTGATAATTCCTCTCAGAACACAACCTTCACTTTGAGTGAGCTGAAAAATTCCCTGGAAGATTGCTGGAGACCAATCCATGTGGACACTGCTCTCCTTTTTGGACACCAGCTGTCACCTCTGATAGCTCTTCAGGATGTGACTTCCTGGGCCCTAAAGAAAAATCACCTGAAGTAACAATTTTGTTACTGTTACTTGTGGAAACACTACACAGAAAATGTCAACTTACTAGGTTTTAAGGAAAGTGAAGATGGGGAAAATAATAAATAATTTTGTTCTTTCTCTGGGAGAAAGCAGTACGTGAGGTACTTGAGGTCAAAGATCATATTTTTTTTCTACAGAATGAACCTAGATGAGAACACTAAGCACTGAGCAGGAAGCTTCTGTTTTTCTTTTCCTCTGCACGAGGGGGTGAGTGAGATGGTCATGGTACAAAGACACAGCTCCCAGGAAGGGAAATCGAGGGCAGGTACAATTGCTAAGAAGAGAATTCCAGAGCTCCGCATGAAGTTCATGGGCTAATACTCGGCACCCACCTGTGCCACCTCCTTCAGGAGCCACGTTCTGTCTTCCGTCGGCTCCTTATGGTCTCTCTAACATGCCTGTGAACACAGGTCTACCGGTGTGATGTGATGTACCACTCTATAAAGCTAGATGTTAGCTTACACTCTTCCTCTGTCATGTATAATTGCAAGCACAGTTGCTACTGTCATGGAGTAGACGGTCTGCTTCACAAGGGGACAGTTATAAAACAGGGGAGATGCTGTGATGAAAGCCCTAGAGGAAATTGGTCCAAATACGCTTATGATAAACCAAGGTAGCCACAGAGTGTAGTCAGAGATGCAAACTACAGCTTGTCCTCTTCAGATTCAACAAAGCACACGTCTGAAACTGGAGTCCAGCAATCCAACTTCCTAGCAGTTTTGAGGCACCACAGTAGACCAAGTGACCCTGTAAAAGGGGAAGCTGGGGTGTGGTACGATGAGTAAGGAGACTGCAAAGCCTGGAGCAGAGCCGACTTCTATGCCATCTCCTATGGCGCCCTGCAGTCCTCTTAGACGCACGCTTTACATATGACTCTGCTGCCTCACTCCCTCTGTGTCCTTGAACTCTGACATATTCATAGTGCACATCACATTTACAGAGGGGGCAGTTTCTTCTTTTAATTTACAAAGCTTCTCCCATGGTGAGTTACCCCTACGATGGTGAATTCATTGTCAGAATTTGTTGTAAATGCAATAAATTGTTAGTCATTCTAGCAATTGTTTCTGTAGAGTTCAGTTATCTCTGGAATCAAAGTTTACTCTGCTGCCCAAATGTATGACTAATGAGCAATCATTGGCTTCATCGTTGCCCTCCAACGGCACCATCAACACTCGAGTCCTTGCTTCACCAATGACACATTTACTATAACAAAGACAATGATTGTTTTCTATGGGAAGTGTACGTCAGGGTATATGTTCTCCAGACGGCTTGGAATCTGTGTTACTTTGCTTTCAATGGTCACCCACAGCATTTGAAGGAAGTTGCAGGTTTTGGCTGGTACCCATCAAGACATAGCTGTGAATTCCAGGGAGAGCTCGGAGACTACATGCATCATCTCTTGATGTATGCGCAAGCTCAGGAGTGCTCAAGGAAGAGTAGTCATTTTGTAACTAATGTAAATTACAGTGCCTGTGTGTAGCTCTGTGATTCGAAGTGACATCCTATTAAAGGTGCTCCTGACACAAACAGGATTGGATGGTAATGGGAGAATTAAACAAGAATTATACTTGGCTGGTAACCTTAGGCTAACCGTCTTGAAGAAGAGCACAACCACCTCTTTCTTTCCAATTCTTTTTACATCATGATCTATTCACTCAAGTAACATGTTTGGGAATTGAAATTTATAAATCAGTACCACTGTTTTATATCTTTCTTTGTTTGCTATCATCTGCTAAGAATTTGTCAATGATGAAAGTGTTATAGTAGAGTCAGATTAATATTCCATGCTAGCTGTGACCTTAGTGTTTTCTTAATTCAAAACAACAGCTAACAAGTGGCCCTGCCTTTGTGACTCAATGATAAGAACATGGACTCTTTCATTAGCCAGCTCAGTAAAATACACAGAATGAAGAAATAATCTAAACCATGACATATTCCAAAGCATGCAGTCTCCCTGCTTTCCTGACACTTAATGAGCTCCAATGCAAAGGAAGCCATTTGGTTGAACTTGACTGCAATGCAGCCCCCACATATTTGATTTCTGACTGATGTGAGAAGGTCACAATGAAATGAGAGGTGCCAAGGGTCATACTGCCATTCAATAATTGGTATGAACAATGTAAGCAGTTAAATTCTGCAGTAGTTGCAGGGTAAAACTATTGCGGTTATCATTAAAAGGACATGGACAAACTCCAGCATATAGCATAGCTTTAAAATGAGTAGGGAGGGAGAGCAGGACTTGGAGAATATTGTATTCACAGTAGAAGATGACAATCGATATAGCTAGTGCAAGAAAGTATTGAAGGAGGAATGGGTGAGAGAAGGGGCAGGGGCCAGTTCGGCTTAAAGGCAGTATTCTGCTAGGCAGTCAGCAAACGCACCAAAAAGAACAGCGTTTAGTTACTTGTTACGGAAGACTATCAGTGAACACTGTAAAGGAGGAAAGTTTACCACTCTGACCCTGCTCGGAACCAGGCAGTACTAAAACAATTTCTCTAAGGAAATTCTGGACAGAATGGCACTGTACTGGTTTTCAACCTGAGGCTAGCTCCAGGAAGACAAAGTCTAAATCCTACACTAGAGCCACAGGAAATACAACAGTTGAGTCAAGGACAGGGTTGGGAAAGAAGTCGCCTACTCACGACCTGTACCTCACATCTAACTTAACGCAAACAGTCTTGCTAGTCAGTAATTTCATAGCACTTTGTGATATGTTAAAATGTGGTCAAGGTGGTTAAGTGACTTAGCCAGAATAAGGTGACTAAGATCACATCTACTCCCGTCTCCCTGGATGACATCTATCTGGACATAGCTATGGCTTCTGGAAGCAACTCAAAAGGCAAATGCTCTTTGATGTCAAATTTCATGATACCCTTTCTTCTTAAAAGTGCAACCTCAGAACCTGCTACCAGCACTATGCCTACAGGACATTGCTAAGATTGTGAATTTTAATAGGATACTTGGTCATACCTTATACAAGTGAATTTTACAAAGGCACTGTTACCTGACTCCTTGGTTTAATTTGAAGGTCTAGGAATTCCTAGAGGCATTCTTTTCTTTAGACATATTTTATTTTATTAATTATTTCCTGGGGGGATATGTGGGTGTAAATGCATGGGTACGGGTTTGTATGCTTGAATGCAGTTGCTCACAGAGGCTAGAAGCAGGTGTTGGAAGCCCTGGAGCAGAAATTATAGGCACTTGTGAGCTCGGTTCTTGGAACTCAACTCAGATCCCCAGCAAGAGCAGTGCATGCATTTACCCCCTGGGCCATCTCTCCAGGCCTCCTGGAGACACTCTTAAACTCTCCTGAGTCATGGGAAATGCTAAGGATCAGATGAGGGTATGGACTCATTTCTGAAAAGGACTTTATGAGCATCTGCACATTGCTATGCACAGTTATATTACTGTCTGAGAGGGGGTGACCTCCTAAATCCTATGCATGGTCAATCTAGCCATGTGTTGATTCCATGCTAACATGCTTCCTGAGAAATGATGAAGGCAGAGAACTCAAAACCAGCATGGAAAATGTATTACATGTAAACTCTTTTATAAATGGCAATCAGAGTAATTGGTTAAATTTAGGTAAATCATGTATATATATATATATATTAGGAAATGTTAGTACTAGGATTGTTTCCACATAATGATTATTGGTACACAGTCATCAGAAAGACAGATGGACTTTGAGTCAGTTTTATAACTGTTCCTAACTTCTTGACAGTGTGCCGCCCTGAATCCTACACCTGAGGCTTATGTCTCTAGTCCTTGTGGCCACAGCTTGCAAATATTAATTCAACAGAGCACTTCCTATGTTCTTTTTTAAAAGTAAAGTCAACATGACTAAGATATGAAGTGAATACCCAGGGACCAGAGAATCCTCTGGAATGCCAATTTCCTTCTGAATGCCAATCAGATGCCTCAGATGGCTATGATATCACGATTAGGAGGAAATGAGACTTTTCTGGATCCACAGTTAGCTGTCATTGCTAACAAGGGGTGTTCTGTTTAGCAAATATACTCTCTGACCAAAGCAAAGAATCTATCAAAAGTCATTCAGCTGAAGAGCCAGTGACCAGTGTCCCTGTAGTCATTTAGATGGAAGCCTGTGGCTGCCAGCATGTTATGGGGGAGAGGTATGTGGCTGGGTTATTCTTCCCAGTAAAGCACTGAAGAACCAGGCCAAGTGACCCCCAAAGAGAATGACCACCAAGCACATGCCTTTTGCTTGCTGTTCTGAACTGAGTGCTTCATAGAAGTTGCACTACTCTCTAGTTTTCACACCTTGACAACCCCAGGGACATCAACGGCTGGTGTTCTTGTGAAATATAGAGTGGAAAACTTTTCAGATGAAATGTTTGAAGCCATGCTATTAATAATGCCATGTCTCGCAACTGCCTTTATTTATTCATAAATATAGTTCAAACATAGTCCTTGTCAAAGGAGAGAATTTTTTCTTTTACTATAAAAAGGTAATTAATTCAAGCTGGATAAACTTAATAGTGCATTTACCATGTGGAAAGAGCAAAGAAAACACCAGAATAGAATTATATGAAGAAATAATATCTAAATATGAACAAAAATATGAACTTAAAAGTTATTTTGATCTCTTGAATCAGACACAATTTCCCACCCCCAGATATTAAACTCATATTTATTTAAAAAGAAATACAAGAGGCAATAAGTCATAAATGTGCACAGCTGAGTTCAGACAAAATACCAGGGAGTTTCTTGATGGATTGGTTTTTTGTTTGTTTGTTTGTTTGTTTTTTACATATCACTGACAAAAGTCAAATATTTCCAAGGCTGTTTCTCTTTGAATCAGTGCCCAAGAGAGACAAACACTCTAACCAAATAAAATAACATAGATGAAAGTGCTCTGTGAACTTTAAAGAATCATACATGTATAAAAGAAGTATTATTATTACCATCCGCCTGGTGCATCCTGAGAGGATGGCTTACAGACACATTGGGAGCTTGACTTTATTAATTCATCTCAGGAAACTGAACTTGGCTGAGGACCAGTGATTTTTAAATCCTTTGAAAAGGATGTTGCCTGCCATACAGAACCATCACTGCTCTGGCATCCTCATTCTCCCACAGGCCTTGTACCGTCACATACTGAGAGATCATTTTTTTCCTTCCTTGGCCTCACCTCAAGCCCATCACATTATACTTCTCCTAAGTCTTGCTGTAGCTGTCCTCAGTCTTGTGTACTGATAATTTTACTTCAGATGCTCTCTCTCTCCCTGTCACATGTCACCACCCCCTCTCACTTCTCAATTCAACTGTTCCTAGTTGCCACTCCATAGGACTTTCCTCTATTTGGTTTATCTTGAGCAGAATAATTACCTTCCCTTACACCAAACAGTGTTCAGTGAAGTGTAATTTAGAAAATCTTCCTTTCAAAAAGCTTTCTTTGTCCCAAGATTTTTCCATAGACCTTTTCTGACTCTGTAGAGCCTAATGCTCCACTCGCACAAGTGCCCCTGTGACTTACAGGACCCACGCGCTGGATGCAAGATCTCACCTCGAGTGATTACTTGCTGATACTGTCCATTCGGTGTTTCAAGGACTCATCAAAATGACAGAGATGGCGCTCCCGGACAGTGATGGATTTTATGAACCTGATATTTATCTGTAAGGAGGCGTTGACTTAAAGTCTTTCTTTCAAAATAAGAATAATACATCTAATTGTTTTATGTTACAATATGACTCCTCTTTCTCTAGGAAAGACAGAAAAGTCATCAGCGCAGCCCACAGAGACTTTTAACTCTCTATTACCACACTTTCCTTTCCATCTTTCGCCACATTGGCCATTCTGGATTTTCTTTTGTCCTAAGAATATCCCTGTCCTTGCTGACTGAAGTGTTGTCTGTCACTCTTTGCACTTCCCTGACCCAATCCCTAATCATTGACAGCTCAGCTCACCTGTCGCTTTCTCCAGGAGGTGATGTATGAATGAACGCCTTGAACACACTTGTGTTCCCTGATATCCTTCATAGAATTGATGGAGACCAAATAAGACCTCAGATGATGGGTTTGATAATGAGATGTTTCTGCTAGTTGCAAAGCTCCTGAAGGCTGACACTGTGGCTTTCTTACAGCATCTGTCAAAACATTCACACAGAGTAGATTTCCAATAGCTAAGGTTCCAGAGTGACTGACATGTGAATTCTTAGTGAAAAGAGGTGATCATGACAATAAAGGTAAATGACTTGGGCAGGGATGCTGTATTCCACGACAATACTCCAAAAAGTCTGACGTTATTCCCAAACGCTAAATTTAGCAGTTTTCAAATCTGCTTCTGTGTTACAACTGTCTCCTTGTTTCTTTTAATTCCTGTTTCATCAAGTTTTCTGCTGCGTTGTGTCAGGTAGAGTCCACAATCAGGACCCAGGGACTCTTCACACCGCTAAACACCTTATGTAACACATTCCTTAGGGAGAACACAACTCAGTCACCAGACACATTAAGGAATATTGAACCAAATCTCTTGGAAAGAGGATTTCCTCTGGGCAAAATATTTATCCATGGCCAGCATATGTTGAGTGTGATTTGCCTGCAAGTGCAGATGCTTCAGTCGTAGTACACAGTCACAGAAGAGAAGAAGAGTGATACACTCTCTAAGATTTCTTGTTGCTTGGGGACAGAAAGGAGGGAGCAGCACATTACTTGATTTTCATTTTGCGTATGTTGGTTTGATTTTATAAGTTATTGAATTTGATGGCCATAAACTACAACATCAAAACATATAATTCCCTCTTTACAACTAGAGCAACAACAGCAGAAGCAGGTAATTCTATTGATTCACTCTTCCCAGATAAAGAATGAGATTATATAAAATAGACTTGTAATTGGGTTATAAAAGTCTCTTGGCTCACAAATTACTTATTAGTTCTGCTTGTGTTTCCATGGCCCCACCTCATAGTCCTTTTACTTTATTGCCAGAGAGAATGTGCAGATAATATCCTTTCATACATCTTTTCTTTACTTGAAATAATAATAAAAGAAAAGCAAGTACATATCTGTCAATGGGATGTTGTCTATCAATCTAATTTTTATTTGGCTTACCCTTACTGTTGGAGACTGACCCAGGCCTGTTTAAGTCAGGACTATTGTGCTTTGAATTTCTGCTAGGAGTCTTGCAAGACAGGGCGTCCTTGGCTAACTGCAAGACTTGTAAAAACAGGACGACCTTGGCCCAACTAAAAAATATACTTTTAGATACGGCCTTGAACAGTAATCAGCCAGCTGCAGAGTCTGGGACCAAAGAGACCTTACTCCAACCACCCTGACTTCTTCTGAAAATTTTCCACTCTCCTTTCTCTGCTCCCCCTCCCTGCCTGAAGCCCTGTATATAAGCCTCAACCCCCAGTCAATAAACAGAGCCTTGACGAGACTCAGACTGACCGTGTCTTTCTTATGCGCTTGGCTTCCTTTCCCTCTCTCCCCATTGGCTCTCAGGTGGTTCCTTCCTCGAGACCCTCGAATAACCTGACCTGCTGGACAGGTCACCTTACCTTGTCCATTTGACATTTGATATATGATTTTGTGCTTCTTTCATTATAGGTAATATATGGCAAATATTTTCAGCAGTTAGGGCAGTAGGTGGGATGTAAACATGGTATCCCCCAGGAAAACAATACTGGCTGGCCAATGGAAGAGTGTAGGAAATGTGAACTTTGAAAGAGAGATAAAGGATTGACCTTAAGAGCAGGAACATGAAAGGCTAAATTTAGATGGTGGTACATAGTCACTTGATCTTTTATGTTAACTAGAAGATGGTTGTATATGACCACTTCATCTCTTATGTCAAGTTAAAGGATTTTAATAAGTACAGACTTGAGTTTTCCAAAACCAGCTGTGCTAGCTCATTTCAGGGACAGTAACTTTGAGTCCTGAAACATTCCAGATTTTAAAACCATCTTGTATTTCTTTATACGATGCAAGTGGGCAATTAGTGACTATAAAATACCATCAGTAATGTGACTGGCATCTTGATCTCCCTTTCCTCAGACAAATAAATATTGGAGAGGGACAAATTTCTCTTTAACAATTAGATTGGAAAATTAAAGTTAAAAATAGTACAATTTTCCAAATTTTTAGCAATAGAAATGCTAGAAAGCTTAGTAACTTTAGACAGTATAATGAAAAATATAGGTAAGAATGATAAAAGTTTATTAACAGGTTTTTTTCAAGTTGTATGTGAGTGTTGAGTGCATGTGGGTATGCATGTGTGTGGAGTGCCCTGCTCTCTCCTCTCCACATGCTTTCTCTTTTTTCCATTTTTTAAACTTTCTTTTTATTTATTCTTTGTGTCTTTCACATTATGCAGGTCGATCCCATTCATTTCCCTATCCCTTCATATCCGCCCTTCGCCCTTGTAACCCCCCCCAAAAAAATAAAATTTAAGAGAAAAAAAAGAAGGAAAAATCTCATCATAGAAGCTGTAGTGTGACACAGTGAATCACGTAGTATAAACCCTTTTGTCCATATATCTTTACTTGCAAGTGTTCATTGCAAAGAGTCATTGATATGGTTGAGACCTCTGGTTTCTGCTACACTATCGAAGCTGGGCCCTCATTGGAATCCTCTTGGATATTCTGTTGTTGCCCTGTGTCTTGGAGATCCTGCAGCTTTGAGTCTGCAGGACTGGTCACCTTCACATGCTCCAGCAGATCATAGATTTGATGGATGTTGGGGTGGGTCAACACATAAGGGCCTGGATAGTTTCAGGGTTGTTCAGGCCGCCAGCTCCCCCTCTTCCTCACCAGCAGAGGGAGCTCTTCAGCATTGCCCCAGCTAGTTCAGCCCTTGCTGCAATGAGCAAAAGGTGGGGCCAGTTCTTCTTTCATTCCCTCAGGGTCGGCTCTCCCACACTTGTACCATCAGGGCCAGCTCTGCTGTGTTGCCCTGGCAAGGTACAGGGGCCACTCTCCAGAGTGCTGCAGCTGGTGAGGGGCAAGGACAGTTCTCCTGCTCTAATGATCTCAGGGCCAACTCTCTGACCACCACAGGTGGCAAGGGGCAGTGGAGGAGGCCATGCCCCCCCCACACACACAACCATATGGCAGATAAGGGGCAGGGCCAGATCTTCCATACTCTGATGCTCTCAAGTCCATTTTACCTATATCCCTGTCAACAGGGTCAGCTCTGCTGGGCTGCTCAGGTGAGGTGCAGGGCCCACTTTCCTAAGTGCTGCAGCTGATCAGGGGGAGGGCCAGCTTCTTTACTAACCATACGTGGTAGGGGCAAGGGGGCCTCCACATCCTTTTAAGACAGTGTACTGCACTGAACCTGGAGCTAAGCTGATGGCCACCAAGCCCTAGTAACCCCGTTCCTCCATGTAGTACAGGGTAGGCATGGCCACAGCCAGCTTTCCAAGGATGCTGGGGATGCAAATCTCAGATCCTCATGCCTGTTCAGGAAGTGTTCTTACCCCTGAGCTATCTTCTCAGCACCTATGAACAATTGCATTTTCATCATACCAAATGCAGTCCAACAAATTGGCCCTTTTAAAACTTCCACAAGTACAGCTTTAAAAATTGTGAGACTAAAACAGCACTGCTTGGGAAAATGTGAAACACTACGTAAACATCATTTTTCTGTGTACCCTTGTACTTTCCTTGAAGAACGATCACCTCAAACAAACAAACAACAACAAATACAACAGAGCCCTTAATTTTCTACAACAGATAAATTAGGGAGTGGGGAGATGCCTCAGTTGGGAAAGTGCATGTCACATAAGTGTGACAATTTGGGTTCGGATCATCAGCGCCCATGTAAAATGTCGGGGAGGTGGCAGGTACCGAAATCCCACTTTGAGGTGGAAAAGACAGGAGGATCTCTAGGGTTCACTGGCCAGTTAGTCTGACTGAACTACTGGGTTTCAGGTCGAGGAAGAGACACAGCCTTAAAGACAAAACAAACAAGGTAGAAAATAATGTTCAAGGCACCGAGGTCAACCCCTGGATTCGACACACTTGCACATACGTGCACTGCACTACACACACACACACACACACACACACACACACACACACACACAAATGTGTACACACACAAACATCACATGCAGCCAAACACAAACTAATAAAAAAAGGTAAAGTAAGAGTTAAGGCTCAATTGATAAAACATATGAACAACTTTATTTGACATCTTCTGTTATATTACAAATATGTACAACTGCAGTAATAAATTAAAAATAAGCAAGCAGAACAGGCCTGAGAAGAGTTCCCCCCCCCCCTTCATCTCCCAGAGTTCATCTGATCCAAGTGGCTCATTAGCTTCTGCCTAGGCAGCTTTGTTTTCCCAGCAGATCTCAACTGCACAGAGCTGTGCTGCCTCCGCATAGCAGGCAGAGGTGTGGTAACAATAGAAACCCTGAAGAGGACCACCTGCCATCAAGAAGTGTTGATGAACATTTGTACAATATGGATAAAACTCTGCACAAATTCCCTGATGTTTTTCTCCTCCAGTTCCTCACATTCCTTGCAGCCGGATTCTGTTATATTCTGCAATCAAGAAGGGAGAAGTAGATCTGTAAGCAGAATGCACTTCTTTGCTGGGGTTATTTTACTGTTTGAAACACATGGTGGGATCTTCAGACATAAAAACATTGGCAAATTAATATGTTAAGAAAAACTATGAGAAAGAATCAAGAGATTTGATAGGAGTTGGTTTTTCTTATGTTGGGTTAAGATCTTTGCAAATGCATAGGCTATGCATGTTAGACTGTGTTTTTCCCGCTGAAAGCCCATCAAGGGATTCTCCGTTTCTCTCTTGAAGCCCATACTTCCCTGAATGTTCCACGGCCTCTGTGAGGCGTCCTTGCCTATTTCATCTTTCCATGGCCTTGAGTGCCATGCCCTTGAGACACCAAGAGAGCATGTGCCTTTCTGTTACACACACACACACACACACACACACACACACACACACACACGTATGTATGTATGTATGTATGTATGCATAAACACATACTTTTAACATTTTTACACTACTGTTGTCTAACCATTCCTGAGAAGCATAACCATATATTTTCGTTTCCCAGCATTAAGTACAAGGCCTGGCAAACAGTAGCTACTTGAAGGTTTTGGTTGATTTCAACCTCTTAGGCAAATGCCGTAAACGTAACTTCAGGGACAACTAGACTATTACAAGTGCAGCGATCATGGGTAAACGTTTTAGAGCTCTTCCAAACTATGAAGTCTGTGCCAGCAGAAATCAAAGTTAGATTTCCCATCCATTAGGCACTTGGGATTCAGATTCCCCAGTGTTCATCAGGCACGCACTGTACGGCAGGCGTTCTCGTCATGCTTACACTGCTCTCCACTTGGTCCTGAGAACAGTGGCAGGGAGGAAAGCAAAGCTCCTAAGCAGCTCATCCCCACTGACACAGTCAACTGAGATCTACACAGACCCCCCCCCCCCGCAGTCCTGATCACTTTTCTAGTACTTACGCCAAACTGTCACCTGGGGTGGCACCACTATGCAGCCTAAAGCTCAGCATTGATACTGTCATGAGTTATCTGTTGAATTTCTCACCGTTAAGAAATGGCAATAAGGTAGCACAGAAGTAATTTAACCATGAATAGATTTACTTGGTAAGTATCCCGAGTGATGAATACCTGTAAGAAGTGTATGTTCTGGGAATTGTAATAAAACATTCAAAAAAAAAAAAAAAAAACCCTAAAGTGTCTACGCTCCGAAGCTGACTTTCTCATGGTGACAAATAGGCAATTACTGCTTCTAAATCAGAGTGTGGGACACGTGGAGATGGGGACGGGGAGTGACGACGTGGGGAAAGCACGGAGAATGTACATAGTTGACATCAGTGAGAAGGTGACATCTGAGCAGAACCCAAGGCAGCCCGGCATTTGAGACGAGAAGCTAAGGCATCTCAAGGTCATTGCACTTCCAGTTGAGTCTGCCTAAAGACACCCCTGAGTGTCACGGACACACATTCCCTGACCTCGTGTAACATACCAGTTTATTGGCTAACCCTTCTCTACACCAGAACCCTAGATCCCCCACACACACCGGCTTCCTCTGTTCCTACTGTTCTTACTGACTAACTGGCTGGTTCACGCATTCACTGATTGGCTAATTCACGTTTCCACCTTCCTTTATAACAGGGACTACGGGGACTTTAACACAGCATGCTGAAGTACTTATTAAATGAAATAATTTTACTGTGCCTCCTCTGGTGACAAAGTTCCTTTGTTTCTACCGTGCTTCACCCTATGGTTGTGCCATTCCAGCCGCAGTTAATTCCATGCACTTCAGGACCGTTTGTGCAGCTCATTCCTCAGCTGACCACAGGAGTCACTACTATCTGCTTTCTCCTAACCCGCTCCTGCTCATGCTTTCTAGGATGTTCCAAATAATACTTAAGGCATTAACACTTCTGCTTATTATGATTTTTCATGATTTAATATTTTAGAAGGTGAGAAGACAGAAGGTGGAGTAGATCTACAGCTCTTGTGCCATTAGCTGCACAAATGGAAACGCGGTTAGCTCTGGGTTTTCCAAGTGCATCAACATTCAAACAGAAATAAAGACAACTAGATGTGAAAAAAGAGAAGAGATTAGTCTCAAAGACTGATTTTGAGGATTTAGTGCCTTATCAATCTAAAGCATAAAGAGCAGTGTGTGACACTAAGGACTAACCCAATAAATGTGAGCTACCATTTCTGCTGTTAGACACTGGATTGCATGGTGTGACACTAAGGACTAACCCAATAAATGTGAGCTACGATTTCTGCTGTTGGACACTGGTCGCATCAATGTCTATCCACAGCACCTATGCACCTGCTTGTCTTTCCCGTACAATCCTCCCACTAAAGCACACTGACTGGTACTATTCAGAAATGTCCGTTTACCAAGGGAATTAATGAGCTTAGGATTCTGTGCATGCCAGCTCTGGTACCACCTTTGAATGCCACTCTACTGGAACCAAATTCTTTCCTGTGTGCCCCATAGGAGAATCTGCTTATGTATGAATGCCTTATCCCAAGTAAGCCAAAACATCAGCTGCAGCTCACTGTGGCTGCTGGGTCACTCACCTTGGTAGAAGACAGATTGCTCTTTGCTAGGAGCATCACGTTGTTTACTGTTTCATTGAGGCGTGTGTGGCTGTACTCGTGTAAAATAACCTGTAATTCCAGCAGAAAGCACTTCATTGCAGTAAATTTGCAACCAGGCTAAAAATAAGAGTTTCAAAGAGCCAGTTTGAGACAAACAAACAATTTTTTCCATTCTTCATTTTCACATTGATAAGTCTTCGATTTTTTTAAAAAAGAAAATATCAACCAATCTCATCTAGTTATCTTACAAAGAAACATAATACCCATACTGCTTAGTTTCACTTGTCAACTTGACACAACCTAGAAGATCGTCTTAATGAGGAATTATCTATCAGGTTAACCTGTAGGCATGTCTCTCGAGGCTTATCTTCATTCTCAATTGATGGAGGAAGACCCAAACTACTGTGGGTGGCACCGCCATTCCCTAGGCAGGAGGTCCTGAGGGGTATAGGGAGACAGCTGACAGCAAGCAGGCAAGCAAGTTCTTGCAGTTCTCCTGTCTCTGTTCTCGACTGTCAGTTGGATGCTTTATGTTCCTGACCTGACTTTCCATAATTATGGACTATGACTTGGAATTGTAAGCCAAATAAAGACTTGTTTCCCCAAATTGTTTCCTATCTGTGTACTCCTAATGGATTTTATTTATGTAGGAAGCCACTTTTTGCCCATTTGGCTTTGAAATCAAAACTAAAACCAACAACAGTGAAGGAGGGTGGCACTAACGTACGGAAGGAAACGGGCATCAAAGGCCACCATTCCTCACTGAGGATGCCTCTTCCACTCTGGGGTGATACCACAGTCTCGAAGTGACTGGACATTATGGGCTGGCCAAGCCAGGAAGGGATGGTGAGTGACAGGAAAATAGATTTACTATAACAGTTACTTTACAAAGCCCTCAACGTTAAAAATAAATAACGAAGAAGAAGAAGAAAAGAAAGGAAAACACTTAATGGGACTCAACCATAATTAAAATTAGGACATGCCTGAATCTAAAGTCTAGTCAAAATAGTTTGTTGAGTGCTTTCTGATTAGGGAAAAAAAAAAAAACGAGCAGAGAAAAACAGAAAATACACTAAAATCACAGGAGAGCACACGCATGTGTTTGGTGAACATCTCGTTGTCTGAGTCCCAGGCTCTGCCTTCTCCTCATCACATCAATAGTAGGGTGCACAAATCTTCCACCTGGAGGAGCTGCCCTTGGCAGTTTTGAACACACAATAGGCAGTTTGGTTTGGGTTCTAGTTTTGCTTCTGTCTCTGTCATTGTGACAAAATACTCTGACAAAGAACAAAGACTTCAGGGAGAGAGGATGCCTTTTCTGTTCACAATTCCAAGTTATGGCCCATCATAGCTGGGAGGTCAAGGCATGGGGAACTTAAGACAGCTGCTCAGATCTGCAGTCGAGAGCAGAGAGAGAAGTGTGCAGCTGTGCCCATCTAGTCTTCTCCATTCTCAGTTCCGGGTTCAGCCTGTGAAGTTGGGCTGCCCACATTTGGAATGGATCATCACCACAGTTAACCAGATTAAGAAAAATACCCCGCAGACATAGCCTCAGGCAAAACTCACTGCCATTCTTAGGAGGCTATTTTAAATTGTGACATGTTAACAATTCAAATTAAATTAACCGTCACATTTTCCAAGCAGTGGCATTGGAGGTCTATCCCTTGGCTTTAGTGTCAGTCTAGACGCAAAGAAGGAACCACGTGACCAAATGCCTACAGCCATCATTATAATGAAGCTCGTTTGTCATTTAGAAATTCTAGTACATTATTTGGATTATGTTTTTATCACGCAGAGATTAGTGAAAGAACTTACAAGTGTAGTGATCCATGCAAAACACAAAACATGGAAGCCCATAATTCATTTGCAGTAAACATTATTGAAGATGGTAACACAGTATAGCACTAAGAATAATGGGTACATTGGAGACATTTAGATTGAACCATTTAACGTAATTCTAGCATCTAATTCCATGATGATCAAATTGCATCACAGAAACATATAAGAGATTTTGCATGACATTGATGGAAAGGTAATTTTTTTTCCATTTTGATTTGGCACCATTACAAAAGTAGCATTTATGTAGCTCTTTGTCCTAAGTCAAACAAATTCAATGATCCCTTAGAAATGTCGTGAGCCAAACACTGTAAGAACCCACCATTTTAAAACTGTAACTATTTCAGTGAAGTTATGGTAATATGGTTGAAAAATTGGAAAATAGCAATTCTGAAAAATGAACTATACTCACATGAAAGTCACTGTCAGTGTATAAAGTAACATCAATATGAATAGACTGAAAAGAGAAAACGAAGTAATATGAAAAATTTAGATATGAAAACAACTTCCTATAAACATTATATTTAGGCCCCTAAATTAACTTTGAATTTTTCAATGATTTTCAGTTCCAGCAACTGTGAGAAAACATACAGCGAGCTGCTGTATTCCCTTCTCTGTGTTACCTTGCTGGCACTTGCTTAGACACAGCATAGTTTTCTAACAGCGAAATTCACGTTGATGTAACGTTTCTCCCTTCTCCAGAATTTACCAGTTTTACCCCCTTGTCCAATCCTATACTTTTATCATTTCTAGACTATGAAAGAAAAGAACCATAGAGAATGCAACCTTTTATGACTGGCTTTTTAAAAAATAACACTTTGAGCAGTTGTGTTGTAGGGGGTGAAGCAGCAGAATGTCTTGAGCTCTCTTTCACTCCTTTATCTGATTCCAGTTCCCTTCGTTGTTAATATCCTGCATATACTATGTTCATTTGTTTACCTGATTAGTGGACATTTGTACATAGCTACAGTTTGGGTGTTTAATACCCCAAACTCTTGGTTCCAGGGTGGAAACGGTGACACCTCTGGTGAAAGGATCCAGGAGAGGGCCACAGGTCACTGGGATGTGACCTGAAGGGCAGTGTAGGACTTTCACCTCTTCATTTTTCCTTATTTTTGCTTTCTAGACAAGCTGTGAGCAACTTGCTTTGCCATTAGAAGCTGGCAGCTCCACCAGAGACCCCAAATCATTAGTTTAAAGCCATCAGTCAAAATACAGCCTTTACCTGTTAAAGTTCATTATCTCGGGTATTTTGCTATAGTCGTGGAGAGCTGATGAATACCATTGAAACAGAAAAAGATACAGAATATCACGGTTCAGTTTTTATGATATTTAAAATGGGCTTTGAAAGACATGCAATGGCATGTATCCACCATTGTCACAGCACACATTGGAGTTGCACTGTGTTACAGAGCACCCATACTCTGCCTGCTCATCCTTTCCTGCTTTTTTTTTTTTCTTTTTTTTTCTTTTTTTTCCGAGACAGGGTTTCTCTGTGTAGCTTTGCGCCTTTCCTGGAACTCACTTTGGAGACCAGGCTGGCCTCGAACTCACAGAGATCCGCCTGCCTCTGCTTCCTGAGTGCTGGGATTAAAGGCGTGCGCCGCCGCCGCCGCCGCCGCCGCCGCCGCCACCACCACCCGGCCCTTTCCTGCGTTCTAAGCGCTGCCAACCATCCATCTTTGTATTTGTTCTCTGATTCTGTCTTCTCTTCAAGGACAAGTAGCTGGAATCACACAGCACGGAGCCTTTGTAGACACAGTTCTTTCACTGTACGACGTGCGTTCCAGGTGTTTGTTTCCTTGGCCTGCCCACCTATTTCTTCCTGTCCCTGGATAATGCTCTACTGTGTGGACACACCAAAATGAAGGTCATGGTGAAGAAAAGCGGTAAGAGATTTGTTTTCAGTCCCGGGGAGAAGCTGTCTTTCACTCACTAGCAAGAGTGGTAGTTTGAGATACTCTAGTACATATTTTATATTAAGTTGAAGAAGTTGCTCTCTGTTCCTCCTCTGCTGAGGTATTTTGTCTTGAACTAGTTCTACAGCAGTTTGCTGAAGCTACTATAATTTCATATGAGCTGGATGTCTTAAATAAAGACATGTAATTTTCTCAAATTCCGAAGGCAGTCTCAGAAAGATGTGCCAGCAATGGTCTCCTAAGACTTCTCTCTTTGCCTCATCAATGCCGGTCTTGTCTTCTCCTCGGGGGTTCTTCCTCCTGTGAATGAATACCTGTAGGACTGATTTCTGTCCTTCTAAGGATATTGGCTGTATTGGATTTGAATCATCCTAATGACCCTGTTTTAACTTAAATTGCTCTTTAAATATCCTGTATCAAAACACAATCACATTATGGGGTATGGACAGTAATTAAGAAAGGAAAATCCCTCTTGTATAAGAGGTGCTGTATTTATCACAGCTTTTCTAAATCAATTGATATGATTTTCTTTTTAGGCTCCTGATATATCAGACTGGATTGATTGATTGATCTTCAAATAATAAAAATATTTTCATACTTAGAATAAATCCCATATGTTAATGATAAATAATTATTTTTATATAATACACTGATAGATCTGATTGGCAATAGCATAATTGAGGAATTTTATACTAAGTTCATGAGAGTTGCTTGTCTTGGTTCCATATTTCACATCAGGCTACAATCAATCTCCCAAACTGGGGAGAAGGGACTTCCTTTCTCCCATTCCCTGGAAGAGGCTAGGAACATTATTCACAATGCTTCAATAGCTTTCAAGATGCTGGAGCTAAGCCAGCTGTTACTGAAGGTTCTTCTAGGAAGTTCTGTATGGTGAATTTAATGATGTCATTGGTTAGAGTGGTACTTGAACCCTCGATTTCATCATTGTTATGTTTGGGGAGTTTGTGGTCTTTGAAGAATTTGCTGATTTCCTGTAAGTCATTGGTGCAAAATGTGAAGTTACACTGGGGGAAACCATGATAAATTGTATCCCCACAGATTCTGTGCCAATAGCCACCAATCATCCATGGTACTAGTGCTTATTAATTTCATTGATTTTTTTCTCAAATTAGTACCTTTATGTTTCAATGATTTGCCCACCTCTCTCTTGATTTCAGCTTCACTAATTTCTGCTCTGAGATCTATTCTTTTCCTCCCTCTCTTTGTGTTGAACTTATTGTGATTGGTCTAATTTAGGGAGATGTAACTTAGGTTACTGGTTTGATCTTAGCACTTTCCCTCTTTTCTAATACATTGATTTAATTTTTAAAGTTTACTCATCCTTAGCAGTTCACATCTCAACATACTAGGTTTCATTTTATTCAGTTCTATGTGGGGTTTTTTTTCCCATATATTAGAGAATCAGTCTTTAACCCATGAATTATTTAGAAATATATTATTTAACTTGTAAATTTGGGGGACTTTCCTATTGTATTATTTTCATCTCCAATTTGATTCTGTTGTGTTCTAAACACACTTTCTGCACAAAGTTTGGTAAGTTTCATGAACCTTACTTTGTGGCTCAGGATATATTTAGTCTTGGTAACTGTTGTTCTAAGGGAGTCTTTAAAAGTTTGTTCTGATGCTATGGGGTAGAATGCTTCATGCATAAAGTAAATCGCATTAGTTGGTTTCTATCTTGCTGGAATATTCATTTAATAGTTTAGTTAGTTATTGGACTGGAGACAGTGAAATCTACAACTGGAATCTTAAATTTGTCTGTTTCTCCTTGAGCTTGATTTTGTGTTATGAATTTTGAGACTTTGTTGCTCAGTGCTTATATATTAAGAATCAATATTTCTTCCTCATGAATTTTCTTCTGTCATTAATATTGCTGTTGGCATTAGTCATCATATTGGCTTTACTTGATACTAATATACAACTAATCATTGCTGTGGGAAAATGCCCTTGTACACTGGTTTAATAAAATGCTGATTCGCCAGTAGCCAGGCAGGAAGTATAGGCAGAGCGAGCAGACAAGGAGAATTCTAGGAAGGAGAAGGGCTCAGTCAGGAGTCACCAGCCAGACACAGAGGAAGCAAGATGTGAAGGCAGAACTGAGAAAAGGTACCAAGCTACATGACTAAACATAGGTAAGAATCATGGGTTAATTTAAGTGTAAAAGCTAATCAGTAATAAAACTGAGCTAATGATCATATAGTTTATAAGTAATATAAGCCTCTGTGTGTTTACTTGGGTCTGAGTGGCTGTAGGACTGGGCAGGAAACTTCCAGCTACAAATGGTGCCCAATGCAGGGCAAAAATTTCCACCCAAAACATGAGAAAGCTTTTAATAAAAGGTTCTAAAATGGAGCCAAGAGTAGCTTCCTAGTTGTGTCTCTCAGGAAAGCTGTGATACAGAGATGCTGAGGCCTGCAGACATGAACTACAGTATGGCGGGTTCACGGCATATGGGCTTGAGTGCAGCATGGCGGATTCCTGCAACTGTACACAGTGGCATCTGTGACCTGCGTAGAGCACTGTGACCTGCGTAGAGCACTGTGTGATGGATTTACCTTTTGCTTGTGTGTGTGTGTGTGTGTGTGTGTGTGTGTGTGTGTGTATATAGAGAGAGAGAGAGAGAAAGAGAGAGGTTTTTGGGCGACCCACTGCTGGATGGAGGCATAGACCCACTGCCTCCCACAGTCCAGTGGTGAGCATACCCCAAAGCTGGTGGTAAATGTAGTTCCGCCATGTTGGAAATCTGAGGTAGGTGGAGCCAGCAGCCAAAGCTGCTATTTCAGTCCTAGTAATGCTGTAGTTTAAAGCAATAGATTCACAATAAAACAGATTCAGATGAAATAAACCTCTAAATGGTTTACAATGTGTATAAAAATATATGTAGGCTTAAAAGATAGAGAAAAATAAATATAGACAGTTATATAAAGAAATAGAAAGTTTTTAAAAAATAAAGTCTTTAAGGAGAAAGTAAAAGTAATATAAAAAATAAGCCACATTAATGTGGAAATCACACAGAGAGACTGGATTATATTGTCTTTGGGAATTTTAAGTGCAGAGACATATTTGATTGTAAAAGCTGCTGAGTTAAATCAATATGTATATTTTAAAGTTATCTCAATATCAAAATTTATGTCTAAGAATATGTTGCTTTGGAAAAAAGGTTCTGCTTTTGTTTCTACAGAAGATGAGAACCTATGGATTGCTTCTAGGCTAATATATTTGACCAGCCAAGACCCCCTAAAAGGTCTCCGATGACACCATGGCCCAGATAATCCAACACCCAAGTACAGCTTCAAGACAACTGGTTCACAAATGCAGCCCCACAGACTACTCCAGTCAGGACTTGACCATAATTCTTAATTTTCTCAGGATCCCCATAAGATTGCCAGTGCCCTCATCCAGCAGGAAGTAGTATGAGAAGCTACGTCCAAATTCCCAAAATATTGTTTATAAATGTTTATTTTTATTTAAAGTGAGTTGATTATAAATGCAATCTCTTTCTAAAGAATAAAAGGAAATATAAATATGATAGGTAAAGAGTAACAACTTGTTTAAAATGTTTTACAATGCTATGGATTTTATTTTATTGATACAAATTTAAATTTAATTTTGTTATACTGTGTGTATATTTTTACTCTTGTTTAAAGTATTTTGTTTATGCAACTCATTTGAAATTGTAGTGTATACTTGAGAAATACAGATTAATAATTAGTCTTCTATGATAGTCAAACTTACAGTCATGTTAAGTTTTCTAGATACACATAGATATAATTCAGCTAGGTAGGTAATCTTCAAACACTTCAAAGACCTACACAATATGGCATTTAAAATGTTTTTAAAACTCAGACTTTTCTGGCTAGTGAGACATGTCTGCTCCTGGCAGCACCGATTTACTTCAAAGAGAAAGATGGGTGTCAAAGACACTTCATATGGAGTTTATCTTCTTCTTGGCAAAAATAGCCATTTGGGCAAGAAACTGTTCTTGCCTGGACTACTTGACAGAATGTTGTATTGACTGAACATGCAGGACCCATAGGAAGGCAACCACTGAACTTTGCAAGGCAAAATGGTCCTTCAGGTTCCTGCTTTGCAGAAGAAACTGCCAGACATTCTACAGGACACAGAGAAAAGTGACTGAGAGACTTTAAGTCTGTGGGCTGAAAATGGATGCCCCAACATTGCAGAAGAACTTTGGGTGACTGTCTAGGCAGCCAACTGTCTTTGTCATTCTAGATTTTGGGAAGTTGCTTACAATGCACTTCCTGTTTACTTAGGTAATATTTTATCCTTCTGGGGTCTTTGATGTAGTTGAAGACTAGATAGTTATAGATATAATTTTCTTTGGTTATGATAAAAGATAAATTAAATATGAAAAACTTTAGACTCACAAATATAGGATAAATAGAAAATTTTCTTTAATTTTGCCAAATACAAATAGACTAGATATTGTAACTGTAATTCTTACTTGATAACTGTTCTATTATATGTAATTTTATTATGGTAAAGTTAAAACCTTCCTTTTTGATTAGACAGAAAATGGGAAATGCTGTGGAATAATGCCCTTGCACACAGGTTTTAATAAAACACTGATTGGTCAGTAGCCAGGCAGGAAGTATAGATGGAGTGAGCTGACAAGGAGAATTCTGGGAAGGAGAAGGGCTCAGTCAGAAGTCACCAGCCAGACACAGAGGAAGCAAGATGTGAAGGCAGAACTGAGAAAAGGTACCAAGCTACGTGGCTAAATATAGATAAGAACTATGGTTAATTTAAGTGTAAGAGCTAATCAGTAATAAGACTGAGCTAATGGTCATACAGTTTATAAGTGATATAAGCCTCTGTGTATTTCCTTGGGTCTGAGTGGCTGCAGGACTGGGCGGGACACAGGAAAACTACCAGCTACAAATCATGGTCTTGATTGTGACTTCCCTCTTCTTGGTATGATTGATGATTTTTCCTTGTATCTGGGTATGATAGCTATTGTGTTAGGATTCTGTTGTAATATGCAGTCAGTCACCTGTTGAGATGCTTTGCCTGAAGCCTGACTTGCTATTGTGTGCTATGAGTTTAATAGCACCTTAGTTTTCAGGACCTTGATGGACCTTCCATTGTAATCCTCACTGACTGTGGTAAGAATCACTTCTTCAGACCAGGCTCCTTGGCTTCTTCAGTAGGTGACAGAAGACACTGGCCCATGGGGACAAAACATGCCTTCCAGGACTGTCATTTAGAATGGTATTCCTAAGCTCTCTTGACTAGATTCAGCAGGACCTGCTCCTAGGACATCTGGTTCTTCTAGGCAGGACAAGATGATCTACAAGACTCGGAAAAGGTACCTCATTCTAGAGCTAATGTCACAGTGGGTCTCCTTCATGGAGTCTGTTTTCCAGATAAGAAAATCAGTTTCTGACTTGTGAGGAGTGGGGCTCCTTGGGCTACATTTCTTAGAAATTGCATAGTTCCTTGAAAACTTTTGTTCACTTTTTTTGATATTACTCTTCTTATAACTCTTCCCATGTCCACACCCCTTCCCTACCCATCCAGCTTTGTGTCTTCCTCTTCTTTTCTTTTTTTTTAAATCCATGTAGTGCAGCCCACATATCTTAGTAGACATGTGGGCCCTCCACTGGAGATAGATAACCTAACAGAGGTGACCCCCTTAAGGAAAACTTACTCTCCCTCTCCCAGCAACTAGTAATTGCTAATATTGCCTCAACTGTTAGTGAACTTCATGTCAACTCCTGCACTTCACGCTGGGATTTTACTTGGCTTGAGACTGTGTGGGTCTATCGGTTCATATTACAGCTGCCATGTTGTGTCATCGACTGCCTCAGACTCTTAGGATTTTTCCAACATCTCTTCTACAAAGATCCCTGAGTCTTGGGAAGAGGGAATATGATCTAGATGTCCCATTTAGGGCTGAGTATTCTGCAGTGTTTTATTCTCTGCACCTTGATCACTTGTGGATCTCTATGTAATCACCATCTACTGAACAAAGAAGGTTCTCTGATGAGGACTGGGAGATGCACTAATCTATGGGTATAGTGGTAAGTCATTAGGAGCCACTTTCATGCTATACATTTAGCAAAGTAATAGTAAGTTCTCCACTAGCGCATAGGACCTGTCTAGCCACAAGCTCTTAGCTCTGATAAAGGTGTAAGTTTTAACAATAATTAGAATTTGAAAGCAATGCCTTATGAGGCTTTGCAAAGTTCATATATTTCTTCACAAATATTATTGTTTCAAATGGTATTTCATGGGAGCTTATAGAAAAATATAAGAAATGCATACTTCATAGCTATCATATATTCACCTGTAAAAAAAAAATGACATCAATTATCTTACCAAGCCCTGGCTTCTACATACCACAATACCAACCTGCCATGCAAGATGTGGCTAGTGGCATGACTGTTTTGGATAACTAACTGATTTTAAAAAATCTTCATGCCGAGAACTATAATCCTGATCAAAAGCCCATAGCCAGGAGGTCGTAGGGTAGAGCCTGCTACTGGTATTTTCATAATGGCCGTGCTGTCAAATTACCTTCTATATATTTATGGTTGTGTCCACAGACCTGGTATCTTATCAGCCTTGGTCACAGAAACTTCTTTTTTAGTGTGAAGCAATCAGTGCTGAGGCATAATTAGTCAAACTGCTACCAAGAAGAGACTGACTTCTCTGCACTAAATGAAATGTCTTTACCAACCTACTCCCTGTCCTACCAAGGCTCAGGTAATACTGAGGAAAAGGAAGCAGAGAAATGTAAAAGCCAGAGGGTGGGGAAGAGTGCAGTGAGATGCTGTCTTCTGGATGTGAGGTGGCTCTCACGTGCACAGCCTCACAGCACTTTGTTACTTACACAGGAACTACTAGTCTGCCAAAAACGACAGTAGAGACTGAATGTGCTCTCTTGGCTCTGCCCCCATAAGGAGCTATTGGCACTTGACAGCTACTGGGAGAGGGGGAATTATTCTCTTTTGATGGTGTTCCCACTCTGATTTTCCCGTGTTCCTGTGGATAGCCACATAGCCATGTACATACTGGCAACACTAATTGGATTTAGTGGGTTATCAAAAAAGCAAAGAAAAAAAAAAGATAAAAAGTTGGGAGTGGACACAGTGGGGAGACAGAAAAGGGGACTTAAGAGGAGTAAAATGGGAAGCAGATATGATCATATTTTCCTATATTCATGTATGAAATTCTCAAAATAAAAAATTACTATACAAATAAAATATATCAAATATGAACTTTAAACAAAAAGAAAAGAAAAATGAAAAATGAGTACTCACTTGAATATCAGATTTAATAATATTTAGATCAGCTAACACATCTTCCCAGTTGGCCTCTGTCTTGGGGAGACCCACCCCGACACAGCTGAAAGACAACCCAGAGACAAACACTTGAAAGAGGGCTGCTGTCTGTCTGGGTACATAAGCAGGGACAAGCAAGTTCATTCTACTCTCACTACGGGCCAAGTCTAGTCTCATTCTGTCTCTGTGATCCAACAGCCCAGTGGGTGAGTGAAAACGTCAAATACACAGTACAACTTGATACTCTGAGCTAATTGAGGCAGACTGTCCAACCTTGAGGATTGGAGAAAGGCTAATCAGATCGTTTATTAAGTAACCACATGCAGTTTGTCACAGTAAAACTAGAATAGCATCTGATGTGTGGCACACTCAATAAACGTTCTTGAATTATTAGTTTCTTTGAAGCACAGGTTCCATGAGACTTAGGGCTAGCAAGTATAAAGATTAGCACTAATCTTGACAATTGTGAGAATAAGTGTCCCTATAGTATGCTAAATATGCCCCTTTCATGATGCTCCACTATTCTAATGCTAAGGAAATATCATGAACGCTGAAGACTTAGCTCAATACAAGATGGATGATCACAAATTTATTCGCTTTGGTTAAAACTGAAATTTAATATTCAGAATAAAAGACACATTGATCACGTGACTGTGGAGTGATTCTTATAGCCTCAAGAAAAACAATTATTCTCAGAAGGGTCATGAGCAAAGCATGTCAGCCAATGACAATCCGGCTAAGGAGAATAATTTACATGCAAGATATCAGTAAATGGGATAATTATAGCAAGAAGCTCAATTGCTTTGGGGGATAGAATATGCATGTGGAATACTACCAAGGTACAGAAACCCTCAGTTAGGTATTCAGTCACCTGCACGTCCTACCCTGAAGACTGAAGACCTACACACAAGTAAACTAAACATAGTGCAGTTTCAACCAGAAGAAATTCAAGGACAAATGATCGTGACCACTAACATGATAATAGTTATAATTAAAGATTAAATTACCCCCAAATGAAGACATGAATGCCAACCTCAGTTAAAAAATGACTGTTTAGAAGGAAACACAAGTAGCACGAGATGGATGTATTCCTCATATATGGTTTCTGGAAAACATAATCATAGACACTATGATAAAATATCTCTAGATGAAAACATGTAAGACTTCATTTCATTGTATTTTAGGTCCAAAATTGTAAAGATGTTATTTCACAATCAATAGTCTTTATCAGAAACAGTGAAATTTCAGTGATTCTGCTGTTTTGTTTTTCTCTAATCTCCAACTGTCTCAATGTAAAAAACTCTCCAGTAGACATTTCTCCAGGTGAAGGTCAAGAATAAACTGACATTCTTAGCAGTTGACATACCTGCCCTTAGGAGTAGTCAGCTCTTTCTGTCCTCACTGGCTTTCTCTCACCCCCTGTCCTTTTTAATAGACCACATATTATATACAGCACAGATTAGTAATGAGAAACAATAACAAGCAACTAATTGTACATTAATTTCATGCAAGTATATGGAAATTAAAACACATTATTATCACATGGAGAAAAACTGGATAAAAATTAAACCGATAAAGGTATTTGGGCCAGATAGTGCATGCCATCACTCCTGGCACTAGAGAGGCAGAGACAAGTGAAATTCTGTGAGGTCAAGCCTGATCTATATGGTGAGTTCCAGGCTACCCAAGGCTACATAGTGATGAGACCCTGTCTCAAGAAGTGTATACTTTCCCATTCAATCAGCCATGATGTGACAGCTTTTCCTGGTTATTTAGAACCTTATTTATCTGAGACAAACCCAGATTTGATTCTTTGACCTAATGCTTTGGTGTTTTCAAAGTATTTATAGTTACAGAGAGCAATGTCAGCCAACACCTCAACCACTAGAAGGAGGTGTTCTACTTAGTCTCTACAGAAAAGATGCATAACACCAGACCTTGCCCTCAGAGGCATACTTTATGTGGTAGATAGACATTTAGAGAACAAGGGAGACTGAGCTAAGTAAAATAATGCATTACCGATGGCATGGGGAGAGCAGGCAGACTGTTAGTCTTGGTTTCAAAAACACACATTACTTATCTTTAAAATAAAGACAAACCTTGGGAAAACAGATGTCTGTCACAGCTGGAAATGTTTAGAGAATAGTCGTGCCACTTATTATAAACTAGAGCTTAAGGTGACCTTATAAGAAAAGCAATATGCTATTTTTGTTTGCTTTTTCCTTACCAAAATTTTCATTACTTAACGCCCAGATAAACGCGTAAGTGTTGAAGAGCTGGCTATGGTGACGGGCTTCCAGCAGCCATCCATCCAGAACACCTCCTGGAACACAGCAAACAGTAAATGATGACAATCAGCGTCACAAATGGGCAAGTCAGGGGCAGACAGGGAAGAAGCATCTGCTCCCCAAAGGGACCCTACATGCTCCTTGACACATGCGTTGCATCAAACACTCCTGAGATCTTTTGGGAAACCTGGTCTGGCCTCATGACTGCCAAAACTAGAACCAGGTTTGCTGGGTCCAAAGGACAAAGCCTTTCCTTCTCCCCACTGTGTCCCAGACCAAAGAGATGTCAGGGCCCTATCAATCAGAGTTAGAGGTATTCAAATACATAGACTCGAATAACCACCAACTTACGATCTAATTTATAGTAACAGCTACATCTACAGGCTTCAAAGAAACATTTTAGGTCTGCTCTTCAAAAATAACTAATTAGAATGCCATTTAAGAATTTCCTCAATAACAAAATTGTTTTTTTCTAACTCAAAGTAGAGGAACAAGTAATGATTAAACACTCCCATTGAACTTCATTTCATTAAAATATTTAAACTCAAAATGTGTGAAATATGGACAGTCTTCCTAGACTTAAAAATGATAAATATTAATTGACCTTACCAACAAAAATATTAATATCTTTTGCTTCACTCATATAATTTATCACAATCATCTTAATTTTTTACACTTTTAAGTTGCTTTCTAATTTGTAAATATTTGCTGTAAATTATGTTACCTTAATTTTACATTGTGTGTATGTATGTGTGACTATATGTATGTCTGTGTCTATGTATGTCTTATGTGTGTGTCTGTATGTGTCCATGTGTCTGTGTGTGTGTCTGTGCATCCTTGTGTGTCTGTGTGTGTGACTATGTCTGTGTCTGTGTGTCTCTGTGTGTGTCTTGTGTGACTATGTCTGTGTCTGTATGTGTGTCTGTGTGTGTGACTATGTCTGTGTCTGTGCATGTGTGTGTGTCCGTGTCTGTATCTGCGTGTGTCTGATGCACATATCATAGTGCATGTGTGGAAGTTAGAGAACAAACTGTGGGGGTTTCCTCTCTCCTTCTACCATGTGGGTTTCTGGGATCAAACTTAGGTCATCAGGCTTGTCAGCAAGTATCATTAACTACTGAGCCATCTTGCCATTCTGTATACATGTAATTCTTTGGGTTTTTGTTTGTTTGTTTGTTTGTTTTGGTTTTTCAAGACAGGGTTTTTCTGTGTAGCTTTGCGCCTTTCCTGGATCTCGCTCTGTAGACCAGGCTGGCCTTGAACTCACAAAGATCCGCCTGCCTCTGCTTCTTGAGTGCTAGGATTAAAGGTGTGCACCCCCACCACCCGGCTACATGTAATTCTTAAAAAGGGGAAAACTATCATTTATCGGGGTATAAAACGAGGTACTAGAGGTGTGTGGGCAGTGCCGTGATCCTGTGCGGTCTTGACCCGGTGTTCCCCCATGTGGCTCTGGCATTGGACTTGCCCTTCCAGCAGCAGTTCATATATTAAGCCTGCAATTACAAAGGCCAGAAAGGCTGAGCCTTGTTTACGCCAATGGCTGATGTTTGCACCCAAAGCCTAAGTCACCTGACCCACAATATAAAGCGCAAGCAGTGAAGACTCAGAGGCAGCTCGGTCTTCCCAGTCAGCCTCAGCTGACCTTTGTACGGTTTCTCTTTACTTTCTGACCTACACCTCAGTAATGCTTGATTAACTTTTCCTCGGGTCTCCTGCTGCTCTTTGTCTGGAGCCTTTTTACTAAGGACCACGACTTTCCAGTTCACCAGGAACAGGAGCTTCTTAGAGTATGTCTGCGTGCGCTCCTGGCATGGTAACCTGAAAGGGACAGGCCACCTAGAAGAGGCAGAGAACTGGATTTAAAACTGTGCATGACAAGGAAGTGGGTATTGTAAGAACAGAGCAGAGAGGGGCCGGGAACTTGGACGTGTTAAGGGCTGCAGGATGATCTGTGTGGGGTGTTTCCTTTCCATGTTGCAAGTCTTCAGAGCAAAGTGTTATTCTAATCCTAGCTTGACAAATGGGCAGATGTTAGCTATGAGTGAGGAATGACATCGTGTGACACTGGGTTAAGCACCCGAGAAAGGACTTGTGTACCTGAGCAGTGTGTTTACAGAGTGGTGAGTCATTTTCTTAACAGCATGAAAGAGGGCAATACAGTGGGTGTGTGTCACTACTGTCCAAAGCAGAATCATTTTCTACCTAGAGCCAGGCAATTAGTAGTTCAAACTTTAAAAGTTTTTGTAGTTTTGGTCATAATTATATCAACATCCACTACAGCTTAAAAGTAGCTGCAGATGATGAATGGGGTTGGCTGCAACCCAATTCAGCTTCATTATCAAAATAGGTGGCTGGCGCTCGTGACTCACCAAACATCTCTTGATAAATAAATACTTGTTTTGCTAACAATGCCTCCCTCCTGGGGATCCCTTACTCCAGCCTCATTTAAACACAGCTGAGAAAGTCATATTGTTAATGTCTTGCACCTCATACTGGAAGTTTTTTCAGTACTCGTTGTCAGGCTGCCCTTGGAGGGGGTGAGTGGAATTCTACAGGAATCCCACCTAGTTTCCATTAGAACAAGTTGTTAGGAAAAAGTCAGCCTGGCTTACAGTTTCTCCATGTGCTCTGTTCTTCTTGTGTGCACTTTCACCATGGGGAAGCCACGCACAACCCCAAGTGACACTGTCACCAAGGCCAAACTGATGAGGCTACTTGGTTTTGCCCTTTCACTCCAGAGCAGTGAGTTCAACACACCTCTTTTCTTTAGAGGTGGCCAGCCTCAGGGAATTTGTAACAGCAACAAAAAATAGATTGGCACACAGCTCTAAAGCTTACAGACCACCATAAAACAACCAAAATAAGTGCCCAGTTAGGATGTTTCATGCTTTGAAAATATTACCTCACATAAAGATATACAGGCATATATATGAAATAACTTAATGTTCTTGGGAATGATGAAAATGAGATCAGTTGCTCAGTTAACTAAACTGTTCCCAGAATAGACATCACCCATGGAATTATGACTGACTGCCAAGTACCGAGCATAAGGTTTGGGCCAATATGCAAGCACTATACAAGAAACATTAACTAAACAAAAATTAACTTAAAATTGATATAAAATAAACAAAACACTTTAGATAGTTTGTCATTTACAATAGATGAAGAGCACACACAGGAGGCATATGCTAGGTGGGCTTTTCCAGGTTTATTTTATTTTATTTTTGATATTTAGTAGAAATGTTTCTAAAGGCTATTTCCATAAGTGTTCTTGAAAAATTCTACACAAACCAGCCCTGTGGGACAGACATCCTGGACAGCTTCTTTGGAAAACATAACACCAAAACTTAACCCACTGTCCAGAAGCAATCAGTCATTAGGCTATTTCACTCCAGAGATACACTAAAAGCACATTACTCCAACACTCATGAAGGAAGAAGTTCTGCTCAGTCATTTTACATGGGAAGAAAGCTGGAAATTATGGCAGAGAGCTAAAAATGACAATATATCATCTAAAAGGAGTTCCAGAAGGAAACGGAAAAGAGAATGGAAAAGATTAAGTAACCAAAAATCCCCAACAGGAAACTTCAAGGAAGTAGAGAAAAACACAAGCATTCACACTGAAGGAAGATAAAGAGGGTAAAAATAAAATAAGCAATTTAAAGGATAGACATGCTCACAGCAAGGGTCAGACAGATCTGATGATGCTGTACAAGACCAGGAAACTCCACTTCCGTGTCCTAACAGAAGACTACTTTAACCTGTCTGTACTGGAGAGACAGCAAGCAAAGCTCTCTCCCACCAGATCTTAGAAAATGTAAGAACTGGGGCTGGGGAGATGGTGTAGAGGTTAAGAGCACTTGAACTGTCAGCATGCTTATGTAGAATTCTGGTAATTATATACACTCATGAAATCATCACAGCCACCATGACATGCACCATATTTATCCCTCATGTGCTCCATCCTTAACTCTAATGTGAGGCAACTACTGACTTATTCATGAACATTTCCATACAGTAACAGAAAGCAAAGGGCATGGATGGTTGCCTTGGGAGACAAAGTATGGAGAAAAGAAGGTGTAAGTTCATTCTAAAATTACCATTTTTATTTGGGGTATTTTAAGTATATATTCATATTGACCAATTGAAACACTCAAGAGAAAACTTAACTGTTGAGGGGAAAAGCAGGCCAGATAACATGTAATTTTCAAACTCACTAAAAGACAAAACGATGCAAAGACAATTGGAATACTCTTACAGAAAGTGATGGTCATAGTAGGCAGGAAAGAAACACGCACACACACACACACAGAGAGAGAGGGAGAGAGAGAGAGAGAGAGAGAGAGAGAGAGAGAGAGAGAGAGAGAG